>CAUYRT010006018.1:0-22826 GCA_963574885.1 Lepilemur ruficaudatus | reverse complement strand
ATCATTTAATTATACACTTAAAATGGAGTGTTGGTTGTACGTAGATACAGTTGGAGCACTATGTATGTACTCTATGGACTACTTTGACAGAGTAGATTTTTAAATGTAACAAGATAAGTCAACTTGAGTGGTAATATATTTAGGGAAATCAGCTCACTATAAATTGTGACTGTAAACATTATACTGTAAATGCTTTGTAGTTTTCCCCCAATAAAAAAGAAAAGAAAAAAAAAGATAATAATTTTTAAATAATTTTTAATACAATTGTATTATCTACTCTTATAATAGTAGGCTAAAGATAATAATTTTTAAAGTTTTAACTTTCTAAAAGTAAGTTTATTCCTTAACATTTCAAAAAAGAGAACAATAATAACTGTTCAATGGGAAAAATATATGCTTAGTTTCTTACTGCTTTCATGCACATTTAAAATAATTTATTTGGATGCTGAAGATGTTATTGACATTACATTTTCAATAAATGTCAGATTTTCTCCTATCTGGAGCACAGAAGAGAAAAAATAGAAAATTATATTTCCACTTAAGTACACTAACTTATAAACTACATTAATTTCTCACTTGACTTGAGAAAAAATTTAGTTTCTAAATGAGACTTTTTCTTTTGGAAATATAAAAGTTAATTTTAATATCTTACTCTTTTTAAGGGGCAATGGTAATTTCGTAAAGATATGAAAATATCAATTGAGATTTTTAAAATCTGTATTAAAACAACCAGAAACTATAAGGAAACTTTGAATTCTATGTCAATTTTGTTTCTAAAACAAAATTTCCTTTTCCCCATACATACAAATGTGATGTTGTCTAATAGGACTTTCTGCAATGATGGAAACATCCTATATCTACACGTGGCAATTGATCACTTGAAAGAGTGGGAGGAAGAATTCTGTTTTTACTTAGCTTTCACTAAAAACTTCTTTATTGCATGATTTGCAAACCAAACACTTTTTAACCTTTGTTCAATATTATAGTCTGTTCCCAAGAAGCTAACAGAAATTTATATTGTAGAGATTATGTATATCGGTCATCAATAATGATAGCCAGAATTTTCAGAATAAAATGATCTCATACTGTTATGATTTTTTCTGTTATGGTCCAATTCACAGTTACTAATTATGTTGTTTTTATTATTTTGCTTCAAATATCATATTTTCAACATCAAACTCAAATCCACATAATAGTAAATATTTGGGGCAAAACAATGAAATTTAAGTAAGATACTTTGAAACAGTCAAAATATCCATATTAGGATGGCAATTTTATTTCTGGTTAAACATTTGATGTTCTTTTTTATTCAAAATGATCACTTTCATCTTGGTCCGTTAGTTCCTACTCACCAGTTCCCCAATTTGAGTGTAATCAATTATGAAATGTTAAAATTTGTACTCGGATTAGGGGAGGAAATGATAGTCTCATTCTGTTAGTATTTTCAGAAGCAGATTAACTGAGCTGATTTAAGGAAAAGGTTCTATCCTAGTTATCAATCATGGTTTGGGTGTGACAAAGTCATAACATGTAACCAAAATGTTTGTACCCCCATAATATCCTGAAATAAAAAAAAATTAAAAATAAAATTAAAAAAAAGATGTAGCTTTCTCCTGGTAAAAATTCCTAACAAGTACTCTCTGAATGAAAGCATTCAATGTAAAATCGAGTACTATCAGCTTACTAAGTGTTTGGCATGATTTTTAATATCATGATTTATGTGTATTAGTGATAAGAAATTATGACTGAGTTTTGCCTTTATAGATACCATCAGTGCAGTGCTAATTCAGCTTGAAAGTCAAACATAAACATGGATGATTAGTATATTTTAGTATTTAGCTTTCTAACATTGGTGATATGGAAAGCTTAGGAAATATCCAACTATCAATGATGCAGCTTTCTCTCATCTCATGATTACAGAAAATGTTATATAATTTATACTGGCCTTAAATCTTTGTTTTAATTCTGGTTTGTACTATTACTCTATTATAAACTAAAAACTCTCCCTAAAGAAAATTACTGTCTATGGAACTCCTTGGCATTTGATATCAAGGCTATATCCCTTTAAATTTTAAGATATCTCTCTAATCATAGCTAGAATCCATACGCTGTAGTGATAAAAGATTGTGGGTTCTAGAACTAAACTGCCTGGATTAAGAGCACCACCACTTACTAGCCGTGTGAACTCAGACATATTATTTAACCTCCTGGGTCCGGGTGCAGGGCTCGTGCTTATATTCCTAGCATTTTGGGAGGCTGAGGTGGGAGGATTGCTCGGGGCCAGGAGTTGGAGACCAGTCTGGGCAACATAGTGAGACCCCATCTCTGCAAAAAAAAAAAAGAGTTCCCAATACATAATTGCATTAATTCAACAAATATTTCAGTACCTATTATGTGCTATTCACTGCTATTTAACCTCTTGGAAGATGAGTTTTCTCATCTGTTAAATGGGAATAACAATAGTTCCTATCTCTTATAGTTGATATGAGTAGTCAATGAGAAAATGCCTTGCATATCATAGTCTCTCAATAATTATTGGCTGTTATTAACTCTTGCCCTTTTTCTCCGTGTTTTCTTTTTTCTTTTTTTTGTTAGTTGGGTTGGACAGATGTTACAGTTAGCATATGGTTCCTCCTTTGGAGATGCAGCTGCTAATGCAGGTAAGGACTTCAAAGTTCCAAAGATTTGTGCAGTTTAAAAAATCCAGAAACATTATTTAATATAAGCTCATCATTAACACATCTTTCCATACATGTCATCATCTAAAGTGCATCAGAAGCTTTACTATAATGCATTTAATAAATATAAGACAATTACTTTTCAAATATATTTCAAGAATTACTGAATTGAATCAAAAGAGTTTAATTTCTAAAATTGGGCTGAAACTGAGATATAAAAATAAATTATATCTTATGTAATCTTTTGGAGAGGTTGTTGATTTGTTAAATTAGGAAGCATGTGTATGTGTGCAGTATCCTTTTATATGGTTGTCACTTTGCTTCTTGACTCTCTCATCAAATAATTGAAACACACAATTTTGTGGCTTTTTAATTAGATACTACACAATCCTAAATATAGTGGATCATACATCTATCTGCTCTTTCGTCTAGATGGAAAAGTCCTAAAGAGTAAAAAGCAGGATTAGGTTAAATAAATTTATATAGGCCCTAGGATTCCTCAATACCCTTAAAAAACAATAAATATCACTTGATCACTTCCACTGATAGAAGAATCATTTATAAAGTGATTTTGAGACCAAGGAAACAAAAGTTCTTATTATGTAAAACATTCCTCAGTATTCATTATTATTGCCAATAATTTTAAAAAGCTTGCATCTAGGCTGATCTGGAAAGTAGAGGAAAAAAGACAATAAAGGGGAACAAAGTCTTATGCAGATATATCACATACAAAATTTTCTAGTTTGCATATCCATCAAAAAGCCAGTGTAAATGAATTATCAAATTCCAATATTTACTGGTAAAAATTCACATTATAACTTTATTGCAAAATTGATTCATATTCAGTTAAATAAATTAACAAAATTACTTAAAGGGGGCTATTCCTGATAGATAATTATTTACTGAAATATCCCACCAACACACAGAGGCACACACATACACAATATGAAGAGCGGGAAAGTGCAGCCTCTACGTACTACATTAACCATTATTTCCATAGTTGAGTTCAATTTCAATTACCTTAAATTTGATAGTTGATTTGATGCCTCAGAAAGCACTATCTGTATATGGTTGTTTAGCAAAACCATGGATGCAGCAGTAGCACTAGCCACATAACCAAATTTTCAGACTACTTGAAAATAGTAACCAGTCACTAGGTAGGCCATTATGTGCTAGAAGGAAAGAAAGGGCTAAAAAATGTAGCTCCTTTTTGCTATCATCTTCCCTTTAATCAATCTCAGAGGAAACATTTAAGTCTATCACAAAGTTTGCCAACCTACAAGTCAACCTTGGATAGACTCTTCAAACCTAAAGCCCTATCTTTTCTTACAGAATACAGATGTATACGTGCTATGATTTATGCAAACTGCGTTTTGTCCCAGAAGAGAGAGTTCCCTGTAATTTGGTGTAACAACTGCCATGAAGCAACTACCGTAAGTATTATCATCATTTCAACATTGGTCAGCAGTGGCCAAATGTATAAAAGTCAAATTTTCCATTGTTTAAAAGTACATTCATATCACAATGCAGTTTCTATATGAAAATCCTTAGTGTGAAATATGAATACCATTTTGAGAAAATAGAATAGTAGAAACCATAGAAGGAGGACAATAATTTACTTCCCCATCATTAGCTGATGTGATCAAAACTGATATGATAGGTGAATGTTTAACACATGCAGATTTTTCTTTCTTTGAACATTGAAAGTATATCAACATAAATTGTACTGAAGAAATATAATTTCAAGAAATAAAAATCTTATTGATGTAATACTTTAACTTGTAAAATCATCTCAGAAGCTTATTTAAATCTTCAGGTAAGTTTTTAAATTCCCTCCACATTTTTAAAGGCTATAAAATACAGACTTTAGAAAAAACTACACTAAAATTCAAAACATCCACTAAATATTACAAGCATTTGATTCTAAAAGCTATTACTTTTCATATTTTTCTGTAGCTTCCGTGATATGATCCTTGTACAAACAGAACTAAAGAAAGAGTGACTAAAGCAACAACATCACATTGTAAACTTCAGGCTAATACTTACCCATTTCATGCTGTGTTATCAACTGAAAGATAAGTTTAGGTCCTCACAAAACCCTGTTCCAACGTTTTGCCTTTTACTACTAGATATTTTTAGGAGAAAAGTAGTGTGCATCTTCAGTATTTTCCTATTTTTATTTTTTGTGGGGAGAAAATGGGAGGAGGTCCTTGTTTATTTGATTAGAACAGAGAACTTCCCGTAGAATGTTCCCACAAAATTTTCATAATCAGTTCTATGAAAATTGTTACATATTAAACTACATTTAAAAAAAATTAAACACAATTTTTAAAGACTTCTCAGGAATTCAAAATGGTATAGCCACTTTGGGAAATAGTCTGGCAGTTCCTCAAATGGTTACAGGTAGAGTTACAACATGACCCAGGAATTCCACTGAGGCACACACTCAAGAGAAATAAAAATATATGTTCATACAAAGACTTAGACATGGATGTTCATAGTAGCATTATTCCTAAGAGCAAAAAGTGGAAACAACCCAAATGTCCAGTAACTAATGAATGGATAAACAAAATAAGACATATCCACACATTGGAATATTATTTGACCATAAAAAGGAATGAAATACCAATACATGCTATAGCATGGATGAACTTTGAAACCATTATGCTAAGCGAAAGAAGCCAGACACGAAAGGCCACATTTTATATGAATCTATTTATAAGAAATGTCTAAAATAGGCAAATCCATTGAGGCAAAAAGTAGATTAGTGGTTGCCAGACAGGTCAATTCAGTCTTTGAAGGAGCTCTAACCCTATTCTGTCTCCTCACAGTTTTTCACTGTGATTGTAGACTGTTGGTTTTCAAGGCTACTATGGAATTCGAGAGGGGGGTGATGGGAATAAGGCAAATTAAAATGCAACAAAGCTCATTGTTCTTTCCAAGATTCAGCTGTTTTTCTTGAATAAATGACCCCAAATTGCTGCAAGACTTTGGTTAATTTCTAGAGCTCTACAAAAGTTGATTCTGATATTTGCCGCCAGTTTTCTCATTGCTTTCATGGCAGGGAGAATTTTCATGGGTCCTTACTGTGCCATTTTTGCCAGTGTCCTGGGTTTTTTGGGGGAGTGATGAAATTAGATAGTAGTGATGATTGTAAAACTGTAAATATACTAAAAAACACTGAAGTACACAGTTTAAAAGGGTGATTATGGTATGTGAATGTTTTAGTATGCTTTATTTATATGTATTGTTTATATATTATTATATATAGTAAGGCCAACAGATCAAGAGATGACTGCCATTGAAAAGACAGTTTGTTATACTTAGATCACAAGAGGAGACGGCATGCCATACCACTAGGGGGTGGAGAGTGGCACATGGAGAAGCACCAAGGTCCATGGAATGAGGCAGAGAAAACACGTTTAGGATTGGTTAGTTTGAATAATTTCAATGGACTCTGGCACTTAGGGGCTGTCCCTAGTTGTCTGGTACCTGGCCCTAGGGTAATCAGGACAGGCATACAGTGTGAGAGGTCTGGAGTGAATTTATATATCAATAAAAAAGATTTATCTGAGCCTTTAATAGACTCCTATACATTATGAAATTCTGAGAGAGAATTATATATGTTTGTTATTTTCCAAATTATTGGCCGTGGAATCATGTGTGTGTTATGGGGGGGAGTGAAGCTTTTGCTGAGATTAAGGTTCTAGAAAACACACTTTGGTAAACACTAGACTATAATAATCTATCCCATGAAGAAAGAAAGTAATTCTTTGGGGGATTCCTTACATTTGTCAACGGATTTGGAAGAATCTGAGTATGTCTATAGTGTCTATTTAGTGCTATCCTACATCTACATATATAAGAGAATGTCTGAAAAACAAGGTGAGGGTATCATATGTGTTCACGTAATGCAATGAACTGTATCTTTGAACTTGAATTTTCTTTCAGATTGTTTCTGTGAATCCAAACTTCCAATACAGACGTGCTCAAAACGTTTCTGATGAGTTCATCTATTTCCGTCCGACTAATGCGGAAGTTCAGGAAAGGGCTAGAAGACAAAAACAACGGAAACCAACTATGGCCTCCAATCAACACACCCAAGAAGGTATCAGTCAGAGGGACCTGGGGATTATCAGTAAGGTGGTGATGGTTACCACCCCCCCACTAACCAAAGAGTTAGAGAGCATTGCCCTTATAAGACCAAAAACTTCAGGGCTTCTTCACCTAGAGAAAATGCCAGTTAAATCTCCAGGGGTCCCAGAATCTCAACACTTAGGCGTTACCAGAATTGCCAGTCCAGAGGAAAGGGAGAAAGGCACCGCAATACTTGTTGCTGATGTGCCTGGAAAGGAGGAGCTAGATGATACAGAAATTCCAACTTTGAAATTCACTGGGCTTATACACCTGGAGTCTTTAATAAATAAATGTTCACCATCCTCAGAACACAGTCGCCCACGAACCCCAAGAAATCTGTGGCTGGAATCTCCAGAAAATGCAGAGTCCACTGGAAGTGATGACCTGGAAGTAGCAAGAAGCATGTATCCTCTTAGAGATAGATCCATCTTACGGCGTTCCTGGGCGGAGCTCTTAGAAGCACCTCTGAACAGTGAAGGGCTACATATTCTCCAAACTATTCCTCCAGAAAAGGAGAGAGAGAGTGGCTACCTACAGCTACCATCACAGAGGGAGAATCAAGCAGCAACCACCCCTCCTAGGGGTCACCATTTCCATGCTTTGGAAGGACCTTTCCCATTGCTGCCCCAACGTCCTAAACTCCAGCGGCAGCGCAGTCACAGCTTGCCACGATACAGTGATGTCAGGAGCCGAAAACTAAATGCACCTGAGTTAACATTAAATCCGGAAGAGACATGCTTCTTCTTCCCAAGTGATCATAGTTTGCTCACAGGAGGTAAGATTTTTGAGCTTGCTATAACTACATTTGTAAGTTACATACAATTTTCCAGACAAGTAGACTTTTCATCAGTAAATTTATTTTCAAACTCCCCACCTGGAAATCTATTTCTTTCTATTCCATAAGACATTAGCTTTTCCTAAGAGAATTGGTGACTTCCCCACAATTTTAAGCCTTACATTTAGGGACTACAGTGTGACTTGAAGTTGGATAAATTCAGTCAGATGTCAGTTAATAATCATGGGAAAATAAACTCTTAAAACATACATAGTTGTTAGTACTTAAGAAGTTTGGAGTAAATTTTCTCTTTGAAAAATCTTGAGAAAATGACTTGTCCTCCCTCTATCACAGTTTTTAACCCATTGAATAGAAAATTTTACCCCCAACACACCCAGTAACTAAATAATAGGGTCTTAGATTAGAAAAACAATGGAATTAGGTGCAGAACCCCGCTGGTTATAAAACAAACAAAAAAGCCAAGTAACTTCTCCATTTCCTCCTGTATGTGAGCAACCTAGTGGCTAAAAAGTATTTATTGACAAATGAATGATTAATATTATAGCCTATACCTCCTTAAAGATAATATTAATAGAAGTATTTATAATGAATTTTAAAATCATAGATTGAAATTTGCTATTAACTATAAAGTAACATTTTTATCATTAAAGCTATTTAAACATAGACAAAAATGCTGCTATGGATACCAAATACTAATAGGAATTTTGAGTCCTAACTCATGTTAGAAGCCTGTCCCCATAACTTCAAGAAAATGGTGTTATCAACTAGCAATATGTCTTAGAAATAGCCCCAATAAACCACTGGAGGTAGTTACAGAGAATAATCTGGAATGTAACTCAAACTTTCTCTGGAAATCATAATAATTTGGCGATTCTGTAATTTGTTTCTTTTTCTACACACACTTAGGGCTCTGAAAAGTTATTTATCAGAGACTGAAATTTAAGTATAATCTAAAATCAGCTCAGATCACTTCATCCTTTGAAATGTTCATAAAATTGGCTCAACTCCAATCTCACATCCAATGCTTTCCTTAAGATTAAATGCACCTTAAATTCCTAGGTGCATCCATTCTCATGGTTACCCTTCTCTCTGATTTCATGTTTCCACTAAATTATTTTTTTTGTTTCAGCATATTATGAGGGTACAAATGTTTAGGTTATGTATATTGCCCTTGCTCTGCACCAGTCAGAGCTTCAAGCGTGTCCATCCCCCAGATGGTGGCATCGCACTCATTATGTATGTATATACCCATCTCCTCCACCCCCTCCTGTCTGCCCGACACCCAATGAATGTTATTCCTATATGTGCACTTAGGTGTTGATCAGTTAAAACCAAATTGATAATGACTACAAGAATGGAAAAATAAGCGCCACATGTACTCCACTGAATTTTTGATCTCATTAATTTCTTATCCTTCTACAGCTCCCCTCCACTGTAGTTCTGCTCAGCCTCTCTGTCCCTATCTTTCCCCGACTTCTCTGTTTTCTATTACCTTCAAATCCCTGGACATCTTGTGGGACCATTTAGCCAGAACGTGGTTTTTAATCCATCCATGTTTTATACCTAAAACAGTTTATTTTGCTAAACAAAAGGTTATATACTGTGGTGATTTTACCATGTGATTTTAAATTGTTAAGGTGATTGGATTGGGATCACAATTAGACTTATCTGTCATTCTTACTCAGTTTCTTCTCAAAACACTAAAAGTCAATCTTCAATCATTTAAAAACAACTTTTGAATTTTTTTTTTTTTTTTTTTTTTTTTTTAGAAAATGCAAAGGAAAGAGACAGCATTGAAGAAGCTTGGCAAAAGGGCATGATGTCAGGTTCCGGAGAACATCCTCCTATTGATCCAAGCTTTGAGAATTCTTCTGCAATGTCGGGTAAAATTGGAGCTCCTGGAGATAATGCCAGGCTTCTCAGGGACAATGTTAGAATTCCCGGGAATAATGTCCATATCCCCATGGTTAATGTTGGAGTTCCCATGGATAATACTGGAGTTCCCAGGGGCACTGTTGGAATTCCAAGAGTTAATGTTGGAGTTCCTATGGATAATGTTAGGGTTCCCGTGGATAATGTTGGGATTCTCTTGGATAATCCTGGAGTTCCCAGGGGCAATGGTGGAGTAGTCCCCATTGGCAATCTTGAAGTTCCTAGAGACAATGGTGGAGTTCTCAGGGTCAGTGGTGTTGGAGTTCCCGTGGGTAATGTTGAAACTCTCAGGCATAATGTTGGAACTTCCAGATGTATTGTATTCACTCCACTTACTGAGTTCTCAAAGATAGGAGAACACCAATTATAAAAACTGACATCTTACAACATAGTCCTGTTATTAAATACACCATGACACTTAACATGAAAACAGAGATGTACCAAACCTTACAACTCAAAATAGTATATGTGACATCTAAATTCAAAATGCATACATAAATATATAAATACACTTAGGATTGTCCTTTATCAGAATTTTTGGAACTAGATTGGAGTTTACTTACTAGTATATTCTGAATGGCAACCATCAATTATCTGTGAGATAATTTGGTTGGAGGGATGAGTTGTGGAGGAGTAAAATGCTTACTTCTTCAAGGCTAGATTTCTACTTGCTAAAAGATGCTGTGTCTTTGTCACTAAACAAAATGCCAATTAACCTTCAAATAACATTTTACATCTCATACTCCCAACAACTTCAGGTCTTTTTGGATATTTTGATGGGCAAGTAAAAGTGGTCTTATATTTATTAATAGTTATGTAGATGAGTCCAGCTTAATGTCCAAGAAATTTATTGACTGAAAGCTTAGGAACCAGGAGATTTGGCAGAAAATTCTTGAATACAGTGCTTCTTTGAAATGTCTCAATAGAACCTCTGAAGAAAGCTCACTAACAAGAGTATCTTAATACATATATTTATTTTTCTGACTCATGTCTGACAAAATTGTAAATATTTACTGGAAGCCTTAAAAAATACAAGGAGACAAACAACTGTAGAACTGTAAATAGTACACTGGTTGTGATGTAAATAATATGGGTAAGACAACACTAACAGCACCACAGGATGCCTAAAATATTGCATGCTGAAACAATATTTTTGTTTTGAAATTAATTTTATTTGTTCTTCTCAACTACCAAATTAGTTTGACATTAAAAGATGCAGGGCAGAAGTGATAAGTTATTGAAATATTTTACTAAATTATTGAATAGGGTACGACCTTCTCAGAAAGAAGGGGACCACTTTTCACTGGCCTATATGATTAGCATGGTATTCAAATTAAACAGTCATAGTTTTTGATAAGATTTGGTTTTCAAAAACATTTATTTCAGAAATTCTTTAAGGAAGCTAAGTTATGACTGGAAAGTAATGAGATTAACTCATAAACTATATGGAGAAAATAATCTCATTACTTTATCCTCATACATAATATAAATTTTGTCCAAAGTTTTAGGGCATATGGGCCACTATTCAATTTGTACATTTAAATTTTCAACTTTTCTGAATAATTGTAGCTGTTGTTTTTACAATACCTAAGGGCAATTTAAATTACAGGTTACCATCTAACCCCTTATTATGTGCCTTACCACATAGTGCAAGGGGTGATAATCTGTGGTCTGAGGGCAAATTCTTGCCCACTCACAGGATCCATTTGGCCTTTGAGGAAGGAGGTAAAGAGGCTAAGCTAGCCTCCCTGTCTTCACTCCCTCCTGGTCCAGTATGCACTTGCTGAACCAGGGCTTTGGCCTCAGAAGAAAAGGAAAGGTGGTGAGATTTCTATCTCCTACTTCTTACGAGCCCAGAAGATGGGGTACTATTTCAGACTTGAGTAACCTGAATTTTGTATAGGGTGGAAAAAACTCAGAATTAATGGAAAGATACACGCTGTGATACTTCGGTTACTGCCAATGCTGACTGAGAAAAAACCAAACTGACAGTTCATTTTGTTTAACAGACAGTCTACTCTATACATTCTCTTGTCACACTGACTTTGTGGAATTGAATTATTGCATTTCTAACTTTCAAAGGAAACCACTTTGTGGGCGCAAAAAGAATAAAGTAAGGTTGAAACTGAGAGATGACTTACTAAGAACTAACATTTACAAAAAAACAAGTGAAAAGAAAGACAACAAACAAAATTATGCTCAATTATATATAACACTGATATATAATTGAAGATAGTCACTAGCACACCACCATTAACAACAACAACAACAACAAAACCCTATTATGTGAGTGTTATTCCTCATGTTTTATGATCCATATAATTTTGGGTGTTGTATTTAGTGGCTTAAAATTTAAATATAAAAATTATATGCAAAATGGCCAGCTGCTTCTTCTTTGTAAAATTTTAAGAAATTGAATGAAAATAAGTTAGGTAAAGAATGAAATGTGAAGATGGTCTCAGAAAATAATTCTCAATCTTGTAAAAGAAAGTTACTTTTAAATATTGTTAGTTCAGAACTGAGCAATGCAAAAGTTTCAATGACACATCGTTATTTATCTTCAAGGATTGTGCCATGTCTTCTTAGGGTTCTCTATGTCAAGTAAATTATCTAAAGACACTCAATAATCATCATAATTCTACTGGAGAGAGTAAAGATCATAAAATATATTGAATAAGAAAGCTTCATCACAAATTTTGCATAAATTGGATCTGTGGTTTCCATGAAAAAATGTTAAAATTTCAAATCTGAAGGCATAGTGTTGAAGAAAGAAAATGATGAGCCATTTCTAATTCTCTCGCTCTTATCAAATAAATGATAAATTAAAATTACCTACATATAATATTTCTATATTTTAATATATCCCCTGTAAAATAAGAAGAAAATTACTTGCTAAAATCAATGATGACATAAGATGAAAGAAAGAACTCTGAAATTTTCCTGCATACTGTAAGAAAGAACAGTTGATCAGAAAACAGTAAGTAGTTACTGCTTAACCACCATAATTAGCCAGATTCTTTCCTTCCAAGGCTCTAAAAAAATGTGAAGTGTGCCTTTCTCAGGTTGAGTAAGAGATGAGTTCTTCTAACTTTATAGATATTTTACATCCAATCCCTTGATGATACTAAAATGATTTTCATTTTTAAAATAAATTGTGCAGTGGACATTCAGACAAGTCCAAAGGATTTTTAATTCACAAGTTACTTAGCAGAAGAATCAAAAAATTTTTCTTACTAAATAATATTTCATTTATCTCTGTTTAAATCTTTAAAAATTAAGTAAATTAAAAATATTTTCCTCACAGTTTAATAGGATGTAGCTAAGGGGAAAAATTAATTATTACAACTAAATTAACACTTAGAGAAATTAACACTCCTCTAAGAACCAACAAAAGTGTGGTATTCAAATCACATAACTGCCACCTTCATTTCAATCAACATAGTGTTATAAAAGTATTTCTCAAAGCATTTAATTGAGTTCAAAATATTTTGAATTCTCAAAGTATTCTGAGGAGGGAAATCATCCATACATAACCATAGCCTGTTCATTAGAACAAGGAGACTTCAACAGTTTGTAAAATATCTTTTTCTTTAAAATTTAAATAGTCTGTTTGTCTATAATTAGAAAGTAAAATGAAGAATTGAGGCTTTACGTAAGTAGTGAAACCTTAATTTATTTCAGAAAACCACAGTATCAAAAACCATTATAAAATTAATTTATCTAATATAGAAAAACATCCATAAAGAAATAGGTGAAGGAATTCCTCTTGGTTATTAATCTAATGATAACTGAATGTACAATGATATTTATTTTTAAGAATGAGACAATATAGACAGTATTCATTATTTATTCTGAAATTCATTAACTAGCAAGAATGCTTCATTAATTGCAAGTGGTATTTACATCTAATGATATTTTTAAGTATGTTTTGCAAGTGAAAATTCAAAATATAGCAAAGTGATTTTAGTAGATCATAGAGTATCATCTATATGTGCCTTGTTCAATAAATATTTCAAGAGCAGAGAGCATCATTGATGTGAGTGATGATCTTGTCGAAAGTGAGAGGAAAAAAGAAAAACAAAACAAAAATTAGAATAAAATTATAGCTTTTAAAGTAAATGATGTTTTCTTAAAAATATTACTTTAAAGGTTTTTTTTTTGCTTTTGTTCTTTTGAAATTTGCCATTTCATTATTTACTAATACGAACTAGTAAGCCTTAAAATAATTCAACTTTGGCATTTACATCCCTAAAGTTTATACTATCCCAATTCCCTAATTCTTACCCCTTTATACACATTCCTCATGCTAACTCTTATTCCATTCCCTCCTTCACCTTATCCCATCCACCACCTCTACCCCATCCTTGACTTCCACACTTCATCCCTACTTTATCCTTAACCATTTTCCCACCCCAGCTCCATTCTGGATATCTGCCCTGTCCCTTATCCTCACCTAATTTCCCACCTTCTGCTTCTCCCCTTCCCATTCCACACTCACACTCTAACCCCGTTCTTCATCCCACCCTATTTCCTTCTATCGTCCTTTCCCTCAGCCTATTCCTGAGACTTACTCCAATTCTCACTCCACCCTTGACCTCTCCTGTCCCAAGTCTCACCCCATCTTTGACCCTTTAACCCCACCCCAACCATAATCATAAACTCCCTCACTCTGGACCTTCAGAGATCAGGATGGAATAAAGACTAAGGTGAGGACCATGAATGGAATAAATATGTCTATTTCATACTTTTATTTATTTATGAAAATAAAAAGTGAAAGTTGGATTTTTTCCAGAATATGTCAAAATATCCAAAATTATAGCATCCATGATATTAAAACAGCCATGTGAAAATGATTATATCAAAATATAAGGTCTAGAATACCACTAGCCCCCAAAGAAATCCTTGATAGGGAAAACAGGCTAGTTTATGCTAGCCTTTCAAAGATTATAAAAACATACACAACATATGATTTCAAGCCCTTTTCTGCTTAGTTTTATTCTCAAATTTTAATTTTTGAATGACTTTCAAAAGACTCAGATTTTTCCCCTTCCATATATTATAAAATACCTCTCACCTGAAGAAGCACTCATTTTAGGCTCTTTGAATAAATGAACAGATATACATCACCAATGTCTTCATATAAATTGTAAAATATACTGATGAATAAAGATAAAATATGCACTTTGTGAATTTACCTACAGCATATTTTTGCTATTAAAAAGTAATATTTTAAGAGTTTATTTTTAAAGCTGACTCACCTCTAATAGATTTCATTATCTTATGCAACTACTATCCACCTACAAATGAAGTTCTCTATTCTTATACATTTATTAGAGTAAAATAAGAGATCGTCTTCAAAATAAAACTCACTTTAAAAACGCAGTGACATTCAAAATTACAGTTATATGTTATAATAAATTGTATTAGACATATCAACAGCTAATAAATACTGCTGAATTGTCCCCCAAAGCCCAGCAGTCTTGAAGATCATCATGAAGATATTAGCCAATTTTCATAATTCCTCCGTAAGTGTATCTACCCATTAAAAATAAATACCCATAAATTTCAGAATTTTAATGTTGTGGAATGGCCAAACTTCATTCCTTAAACTTAACATTTTAGTACTATGTAATAATTGTTAATGCCTATACATGTGTAGTACTTTGCAGCATTCAAAAGTCTGTGAAGAAGAAAAATTCATAAAGAAGTAGTATTGATTTGAAAATACCCATTATTGTGAAAATTCGGTAATAACACCTCTACTCAGTATGTCTTCTCAAACCTTTAAGCCCATCAAACTCTCAAGCCAAGTATTTCAGTTTGTTGTAACTATGTCTAGTATGTTTCAAGTAAGTAGCCCCATATTTCTTTTTTTACATTTATCACCAGTGACTAGAGAACAAATCTGTCTTAAGGTGATTTAAAAAAAAGCTCTTCTGTGATTCAAGAAAATCAGCAAGAGCTGCTGCGATGCTTAAGGTTTTAACATTCATGATGAAGTTAAATTTTCCACCTTTTAAAAATGAAGGAAATGACTTGGTCTTATTTTCAAAGAAAAGAAAGACAGCAAATAAAGTACACTGGTATTATGAAACATTTTCATTTTACACTGATCCTGTATTCAATTGTAGAAATGTGTATTGCCATTAATTGCTGGCCATTGTTGACTTCTGTCTCATTTACTGAATATGGTGATATGTTTAAAAAGTGTACCATTCAAAGTGATATTTTAATATACATGTGACCTGTGTACCTTGGCCTGTATTGTATATTCAAATAACCTGTGATGTAAATTGATGTGACTTGTTTTTTATTCAGGAGTTGAATTATCACAGCACTAGAATATAGAACTGGTGCTCAGTCTACGAATTATCTTAATTGTGCAAAGCTCACAACAGGTACTTTAATATCTCACTAAGTTTAAATTCTAATAAAGAGTATTACAGAGAGGTTATGACTATTTAAAAGCTAAATTACTAAATTAATCTTATTTCTGTAGCAAAATGCACCAAACATTTACTAAGACTTTTAAAAAATAAAATCAAAATTACTTCTACACCTGGTGATGCAGCTGCTACTTCTATTCCATGGACTTTTGTCCAATTGTAGGGGCATGATGAGGGACATGTTCATATTTGGATCTTTCTTTCTGTGTGTGTTCACATGCAAATGCACATGCACAAAAGTGAATGTGAGACATACAGAAAAGAGATTTAGAAAGAAATATATACACCATTATCAACACTTACATTTAATCACTGATAGTTTTAACAACATGTTTTCTTAACCACTCTAAGAAAAGTATTTTAAATTTTACCATAGAATGATTCCAAAAAAATTGATTACCAAGCTTCCAATACCACTTCATCTGTATTGGTAATATAAACCTGTGTTACTTAGCCTTTTTCCTGCTAAGCTGGCAAGCAAATAAAGAGATTTCAATTGTAGACTTTTGTGTCCTATTCAGCTATGAGTAAAAATAGAAAGAACAACTAACTTCTAGGCATACACACTGAAAATCTTGGTTTGTTCTATATCTGTCACGTTTCATTTAGATACAAAATCTCATCAAAAACCTATTTTTTCTTTACTCAGAAAGTGACCTCTTTTATGTAATATAATTCGATTAGAAAACTTACAAACTAAAACACTAGAAACGATTGATGCTACAGAAACAAAAATTAATTCACTCCCATCTTACATCTTGAAAACTAAATATCAACTCCTGGATAATACTGGATCTTCTAATTATTTTCAATTTTGTATTTTTACCATTTTGAGACTTGTACTCTAGGTTATGTAAACTATAAGTGTTAGTTGTTTCTCTTCCTTTTCTCTTCAAGTAAATTGTGATACTGACTGTAATTGGTGCCATTTTGTTCTATCAGATTTCTGCCAGATTACCTTGTTAATATTTTGTGCCTAGTAAAATTTATTAATGGTGAACATCACTGTGTGGTCCTCATTAGGCATATATTTTACAATACCTTACAATGATGTGTAAGGTGCATTGCAAAAATGTTTAAAAATGATCTTTTTTCTAACCATCAATCTGCTGAAAAAAATATATATTTGGCACAATAGTGAAGGGAACATATTTCTTCCTAAACTCAAATTTGTCTTTTGCTTTAAGAGCTTTGTTTGTAAATTTAGATCTAAATAAATGGTGTCATCTGCATTCAAATATTATGTTTTCTCTTTTTATTTCTTTGGGAAACACTTTACTTAGTGTTACAGTCCTCTCTGGGTACCTGTGGGGGATTGATTCCAGGATGCCCCTGCAGACACCAAAATCCACAGATGCTCAAGTCCCTTATATAAAAGGGTGTAGTATTTGTCTATAACCTGTGCATATCCTCCTGTATACTTTAAATCATCTCTAGATTATTTATAACATTAATACCTAATACAATGTAAATGCTATGTAAATAGTTGTTATACTGTATTGTTTAGGGAATAATGATAAGAAAAATTGGCTGCACATGTTCAGTAAAGACACAACCATACATTTTTTTTCTGAATATTTTTGATCCACACTATTGGATGAACGGATGTGTTCTGTTCAGGGCCAACTGTACAAACATCTCTAATTCAAATATATTAACAATCAGTCAAATAATAACATAGCTAGCCATTTGAATGCTTGAAAGCTCAAGCCATACCCCAGAAAATAATACATTCATTTAAAAAACTGTCAAGCATGTTTGATGGCACTATTTTAAACCTTAAATGACACATCCTAGTTGTCTGTAAACAAAGCTTGTTAAACAACCTTAAAATTTAAGATTTAAATTTAAGGTTTAAATTTAAAATTTCTGAGAAACACAAGCTTCCATCATGTCCCTGGATTCTGACACATATGGGTCTCCAGCTATAACTTTGCTAAAGGCTTCTCTTCCCAGTTCAGGAACCTCTAAATAATCCTACTGGTGTGCCCTAGATGTGGATGGCCTGATTTCTCCTTTTGGGAAACTTTAAGCACTTCAGACGTCCCACTATGGTTAACTCCAGAAGAGCACTACTTCATCCTTTCCATTGGGTATATGCTGAGAAAACATTGATATGTCTGTGTATATGTATTAATTAATATGTATAGTAATATATCCTGTACATTTTAGAATTTATTCCAAATACATTCTGATTTATTTATTTATTTATTTATGTTAGCATATTATGGGGGTACAAATGTTTAGGTTACATATATTACCCTTGCCCCCTCCCCCATCGAGTCAGAGCTTCAAGCGTGTCCATACCCCAGACGGTGATCATTGCACTCATTATGTATGTATATATCCATCCCCTACTCCTTCTCCCATCTTCCCAACGCCTGATGACTGTTATTCCTATATGTGCACTTAGGTGTTGATCAGTTAAAACCAATTTGATGGTGAGTACATGTGGTGCTTATTTATCACAATCGCAAAGATGTGGAAACAACCCAAGTTCCCATCAACACATGAGTGGATTAATAAAATGTGGTATATGTATACCATGGAGTACTATTCAGCTATAAGAAACAATGGTGATATAGCACCTCTTGTATTTTCTTGGATAGAGATGGAACCCATTCTACTAAGTGAAGTATCCCAAGAATCAAAAAATAAGCACCACATGTACTCATCAGCAAATTGGTTTCACTGATCAACACCTAAGTGGACATACAGGAATAACATTTATCGGGTATTGGGCAGATGGGGAAGGGGAAGAGAATGGGTATATATACACATAATGAGTAAGATAGGCACCATCTGGGGGATGGACAAGCTTCAAGCTCTGACTCGACGGGGGAGGGGGCAAGGGGAATATACGTAACCTTAATATTTGTACCCCTATAATATGCTGAAATAAAAAAAAGTAAATTTTAGATTTTTTCACTATAAAAAATGATAAATATGTGAGGTGATGGGTTTAATTAGCTTGATTTAATTATTCCGCAATGTAAATATATATCAAAACATTACATTGTACCCCATAAATACATATAGCCATGCATTGCTTAACAACAGGGATACATTCTGAGAAATGCATCATTAGACTGTTTCGTCATTGTATGAAATCACAGCATGTACTTAAACAAGCTTAGATGTATAGCCTACTACACACCTAGCCTATATGGTATAGCCTATTGCTCCTAGACTATAAACCTGTACAGCATGTTACTGTACTGAATACTGCAAGCAACTGTAACACAATGGTGAATAAACATACCTAAACATAGAAAAGGTACTGTAAGAATACAGTATTATAATCTTACAGAATGCCATCACATCATATATGTGGTTCATCATTGACCAAAATGTCATTATGCAACTCATGACTGTACAGTTATTATTTATCAATTAAAAATAAATAAAATTTGAAAAATAAATAAAAAACATGTCTTAGGATTGTGAGAAACAAATATACTGAAGGTTGTTCAATTTTTTTAAAAAACTCTCATACAACACAGGTGTTATAAGGCATAATAGTTATGGGATTTTGTTTTTATGCTTTAATAATGATCCCCTCTTTTATCCTAGATTTAGGGATATTAATTGCAAAAGTAAGAAGCATTTTTTTCTTCCCATTCAATGAAGGAAATTTATCTGTATTTCCAAGAATTTGATGGAAGAGTTTTTTCTTTTTTTTAAGTTAGTGTGTCATGAAGGACTGGGGCCATCAGTCTCCTTCTCATGATCATCAGTCTCTACTACGGGGGAAAATTTTTAAATGAAGACTTGTATGAGTGAAAGCCTAAAGAAGTGGGTGGGTACAATGGGGCAAGAGACAGGTTGAAGAGGCTTTATATCCTGAGGTTCAGATGCCTGTAAACATCCTTGAGAGCAGTCCCACAAGATGCCTGTGGTCTGGAAGATACTACAGCTATTGAATTGATATGAAGGGCACTGTGCAAGTGCTCAAGATCTCTTATTAAGTGGAGAACTCACGTCTATACCATAACCTGGAGATGATTCACCCGTACAGGCCACTCATCCTAAGTGTGACCCTTGCCATATTGTATCTGAAGGTGTTGGAATTGTGACTTCCTGCCTGTTTGAAGCTCAGAGATAGGTCTAGGCAATAAAAAATAGATTTGAGGATCAACTCCATATAGTTTTCAATTGAAGTCACAAGAAGGGTGACAATATCCAGAGTGCATACAGTGAAAAGAGTAAAGGGCTTTGGATGAGACTCCAATATCCATTCTTGCCTTCCTCTTAATAATAAAACCATTGATTTTTATCTGGACATATTACTATTCAGAATACAGACTTAATTTCTTAGCCTCCTTTGCTATTAGACGTGGCCATATAACTAGGTTCTGGCCAACAGAATATAAGCAGAAGCAGTGCATCTTGCATTCTAAGAAGTGTGCTTAATATGAAGGGATGTACTCTTCTTGTTCCTCTTTTCTCCTTCCTGCTGATTGGAATGCAGGTATAATGGAGTGCACTGGAATGGGGAAATCCATTTTGAACCAGAAACTGGAAGTATATGTTGAAGATGCTGGAACAACAGGATAAAAGGAGCCTGGGTTCCTAAAAACCAGGGAGCCCCCATATCTGCTGTGGATTGCCTATATTTACATGAGAAGAAAATAAATAGTAAATTATTACTACTATATTGGGATGTTCTGTTACTTATAGCTAAATGTAGTCAAGAATTAGTGAATGGGAAAAGAAGGGGAAGCCCCCGCCAAAGGAGACTGCAACAGTAACCAGTTTGTGTTCATTCCGTGCTGCTTCTCTGCAGATTCATGATGCTGTTCTTATGAGAGAGCGATCCACTCACGTATAGCTGTCCCGTTCTTCACCTCCTACTCTGGGAGCAGAGAGCCAGGACATCGTCACTAACCCACCATTTTTTTTTGTACAACCTCTGTGAAAAAGAATTTGGAGATACCTCAAAGAGCTAAAAATATAAATACCATTTGATCCAGCAATAGTACTACTAGGTATCTACCCAAAGGAACAAAAGACATTCTATAATGAAATCTGTACTCGAATGTTTATGGCAGCACAATTCACTATTGAAAGGATGTGGAAATAACCCAAATGCCCGTCAATCCATGAGTGGATGAATAAAATATGATGTATGTATACAATGGAATACTACTCAATTACAAAAAACTATAGTGATCTAGCACCTCTTATATTTTCCTGGATAGAGCCCATCCTCCAAAGTGAGGTATCACAAGAATGGAAGAATAAGCACTACATGTACTCGCCATCAAATTGGCACTAACTGATCAACACTAGGGTGCTCACACAGTAGTAATATTCATTGGGGGTTAGGGGATGGGGTGGGTAAACTCACAACTAATGAATGCAGTGAGCATTGTATGGGGGAAAGGGCATGCCTCCAATCCTTGCTTGGATGAGGCAAAGTCATAATATGTAACCAAAATGTTTGTGCCCCCATAATATCCTGAAATAAAAAAAAAATAAAATAAAAAGAGAATGTTTTAAATAGCTACCACAGAGAAGAGGAGAATGAGCTGCCTAAGGTCAAATGGATTGATCCAGAATGGAGGTTTTCTTCAGGGGGTAAAATGAAACTGTTCCGTTGAGATTGGGTAGTTGAGTTTATTGGCAACAAAGTGGTTAAAGTGTACCACGAGATTTAGGCTGGTTAGAAAAGAAAATGAGAGCAGAAGGGGCTATCAGATAGTGAAAAAGGAGAGATGTTGTGGTGGCTTTAAAATATGTACATAAAGTCTGGATATTCCTCCCTTTAAAGCTAGAGTCTACTTCCCCTCCCCCTGAGTATGGGCTTACTTAGTGACTCATTTCTGATGAATACAGTGTGGCTGAAATGACTATGTGTGACAGCCAAGATTAGGACATAAAAGGCATTCTAACTTCCTCTTCACTTTTTCTCTTGGATCATTCATTCTAGAGAAAGCCAGGTGTGACATCATGAGGCCACTCAGACAACCATATGGAAAGATTCACATGGCAAAGACCTGAGGCCTCTAACAACAACCATATAAATGAGTGAGTCATGTTGGAAGTAGATTCTTCTGCCCCAGTCAAGTCTTCTCATAACTGCAGCTCTAGCTGGTATCTTGACTACAATCTCATGGGAGATAAGGAGGTAGAATTATCTAGCTAAGCCACTTTGGAATTCCTGCCCAATAGAAACTGTGATATAATAAATGTTTGTTTTTATATTGTTAAATTTGGGCTCAGCGTGGTGGCTCACGCCTGTAATCCCAGTAGTCTCGGAGGCCGAGGCAGGCGGATCGTTTGAGCTCAGGAGTTCAAGACCAGCCTGAACAAGAGCGAGACCCGGTCTCTACCAAAAATAGAAAAAATTAGCCGGGTGTGGTGGCACATGCCTGTAGTCCCAGGTACTCGGGAGGCTGAGGCAGAAGGATCGCTTGAGCCCAGGAGTTTGAGGTCGCTGTGAGCTATGCTGATGCCATGGCACTCTAGCCAGGACAACAGAGTGAGACTCTGTCTCAAAAATAAATGAATAAATAAATAAATAAATAAAATGGTATTGACTGATTAACAGTATGGTGCTCAAATGGTGGGAGTGATCAGTAGGGAATTGGGGGTGGAGGGTAAACCCACGTCTAAGTTACGTGGTGGGCACTGTGGAGGGGTGGGACATGCTTGAAAAGTAGTTGGGGAGTGGAATTAGGGGTCTCAATAAGGGAAGGAATTCCTCTACAACTGATTTATGTGATTAACTGTACACCTCGGTAAATTCACTGAAAATCATTTAATTGTACACTTAAAATGGAGTAAACGCATGATATGTAAAGTATACTTCAATAAAGAAAAAAATAAAAGAAA
>CAUYRT010006016.1:0-62897 GCA_963574885.1 Lepilemur ruficaudatus | reverse complement strand
AAATTCTGTCATTTCTGAAGACATGAATGAACCTCAATGACTTTATGCTAAATGAAATAAGCCAGACACAGAAAGACAAATACTACATGTTCTCATGCATATGTGGAATCTTAGGAAGGGGAACTCACAGAAGCAGAGTAGAATGGCGGTTTTCAGGGGCTGTGGGTAGGGGAGATGGGGAGATATTGGTCAATGGGTACAAAATTTCAGTTACGCAGCATGAGTAAGTTCTGGAGATCTAATATACAGCATGGTGACTATAGATAAAATAATAGTACTGTATTTTATACTTGAAATTTACTAATAGAGTGGATTTTAAATGTTCTTATCACAAAAAAGGTAACTATGCGAGGTGATGGATATGTTAATTACCTTAATTGTGACAAGCATTTCACATTGTATACATAGATCAAAACAGCACATTGTATACCCTACACATACACAATTTTTACCTGGCAATTATAGCTCAATAATTATGGAGAAAAACAGAAAGAAAATACAATCCTATAGTCACAAACTACCTTTTGATTAAAAAAAAGATATAGCTTTAATGAAGATTAACAATACACAAATCTTTGGACAATAGCTGTGTTTTTCGAGAGCTTTCTACATGTGAGTATTGGAGCGTAGATGATGTTAGCCCAAAGTATGGTGCTTTGATATGCTGAGCATGTGCGCATAAAGAAAATTGCCAGATCTTAGCAGCTTCCTCTTAACTGAGGACTTTTGAACCTTTCCTTGTTTCTCCTTCCCAAGCACAGGGAGGGGCTCTCTCTGGAAGTTCTCTTATCTGACAGAGGGAAACTTCTTTGCAAAAGGAATTCAATTGTCTCAAGACCTGTCCTTAAGAATCTCATCAAATGACCAGGAAGGAGTAACCAGTAGAGAGAGGAAAGACTAAAAGTCATTACCACACCCAGACAGACTTTTCATTTATTCTTCCGAGGGCAGCTCTGAGAAATTATCCCCTCACCTTCCTGCCACCTTGCCCAGACCTCAGAGGAACTTTATCCCAGGCCACTGTCTGTTCTTTGGGCTCATTAAATTACCCTGAAAATCATTTACTACCCCTCAGAATTCCCTACACCCCCGATTTCCCTCTGCCCTAGGAGGAAGGTATTTCAGCCTCAACCACCTGGCCTTTCTTTGTGTCTCATATTTGCTGGATTCCTGTGTCCATGTGAACATTAATACGTTTATATTCTTTTAATCTTGTTAATTTGTTTATTGTCAGTTTGTTTAGCAGGCTGGAACCTTCAGAGGGTGAGGGGAAATTGTCTTCACCCCTGCAGATTTGGCGTAGCTGGAAGGACACCCCAACCACTCTGCTCTTCTAGAATCTGCAGTCGAGAGAACACAGGACTGAAAAGCTGGGAAAAAGGGTAGAAGATTCCTGGATCTCTGTCTATGAAATCCAGGCAAGTGGATGGTAAAAAATACTACTTGTCTCTTTCTCCTTACAAAAAGTTAGATTAATAGGGAGAAAAGCATTTGTATGGACTAGTCCTTGGGCATAGCGACTCGGGGCCACTTTTGGTATGAATACTCGTGTTGTCTGACCCTCTTCCTCCCAGAAACGGTCTTTGTTTCCTTTGTCTCTGTCTTTCTGTGTCGTTTGTCAAAAAGAAGAGAACTGTTGGGTAGAACGCAGGCCTAAAGCCCTTATAGGCCTTTTGTTTGAGTTGGCCTCTGGATAAGGTTCTCCTTTTGTCCCATTTTATATCCTGAGATATAAATTCATGCCTTTTGTAACCAAGTGAAAATACTCTGCCAGCTGGTGGTGGGGGGGGGTGAGATAGGGGGTGGGCATGATTATTGGGTCACATCACGTGGCCTGTCTGAAAGTACGGGGAACCTGAGATACATAAAATTATTAAGCAGCAGTCTCTTTGTCCAAATGTGCCAAGCTCTCAGGGGAGTTTGTCTTAATGAGTCTTATCCATAAGAGGCTTTTGTCATCTCAACCTTTGTTGCCTGGGTAGTGCTAGGAAAGTCCAATCCTGGAAGTGCCTGCCTGGTGTCACAGGTTGCTGAGTCTGTGGCTGGAGGCACATGTGTCCACATGTCCATGTGCCCTCGTGCTTGTGGGGAGACCAGAGCCACTGTTTGCAGAAACACTGTCCTTAACTGCCTGTGACAACAAGGGTCTTTTGGCCTCGTTAGGCTATTTCTTGGAGTGAATTTTTGGGTAACACGTGGGCTGCCTCTTCTCTGGTCTCGTTGGGCATGCCTCTTAGTTTGTTGAAAAAATTTATTCTAAGCCTAAAAAATTGCCTCCTGGGCTTTCCATGAAGAGGCTTATTGGATTAAATCTCTACTGAAAAAAGTACTTCACTGGGGATCCTAATCATTAATGGCCAGATGATGAACCTTTTAAATTAGAAAGACTTCGATATTTAAAAAAATCTCTGAGAAATTGCCCTATTTATTTATTTACTTTCTAGAGATAGGATCTTACTGTGTCACCCAGGCTGGAGTGCAGTGGCACAATCATAGCTTACTGTCACCATGAACTCCTGGGCTCAAGCAATCCTTCTGCTTAAGCCTCCCAAGAGGCTGGAACTACAGGAGCATGCCACCTCACCTGGCTAATTTTTCTTATTTTTTTTAGATACAAAGTCTTGCTCTGTTGCTCAGGCTGGTCTTGAACTCCTGACCTCAAATGATCCATCGGCCTTGGCCTCCCAAAGTGCTGGGATTACAGGTGTGAGCCACTGTGGCCTGTTCATATTTATGGAAAGATCAAATGAAAACAAAGACACATAATAGTTTTATGGCTAGTCTGAAAAATTCTGTTAACAAAATTAAAGGCAGAAATTGAGTTTAAAACAAAGTTAAAATACTTTAAACTAAAAGATCTTTTAAATTTCTGGGCCCCTGATTTGAACTTCCCTTCCTCTGAATTCAGTCCCATTTCCTCAAGTAAAGTCCTTCAGCTTGGGAAAGAAACATTTATGAAAATTAGTTAAAATTATTTGTAAAAATTAGTTTGGATTATTTGTTTTAAATTTTTATTTTTATGAGTCTAGGCTTTCGGGGGAACCTAATGGACTACCTTAGTAGTCCATTTCTTCCTATGAACAACTTTTGATTTCCTGTTTTTCTTACTGACTGTTTGTCTCTTTTGATTTTTCATCCATGGGGACACAAGAGTTATCACGCGGTTGTGTGCAAGCAGTCAACCAAAACATTGGGAGTCCCGGAAATGCTAAACATCTAAGCTTTTCTTCTTTTTGCCTGTCTTTTGGAATGGTCTAGATTTTGAAAGAGCTGCATTTTTTTGCTCCCTCTTTAGAGACCTTGCTTAAAAGCCATAAAAAGTTCTTATGTATTTCGGTCTCAGGTGTGCTAGTTTTAGTCTTATGTCATTTGAAAGTGTACTTTTGATTTAAGAGTTTGGTTTATATTTGGAGCATGATAAAAGCTTTTTCTTGGGTTGTTTTGTTTGTTTGCTTTTTGTCTTCTCATCTGAGGTAAAAGAAAACTTTATACTCAAAAGAAAAAACTTGATTAGTAAGTACCAGGGACCTCTAAAAGCTTGCATTATTTCTCTGTGCTTTTTGAGAGTAAATTCTCTCCTCAGTCTTACCTAAGAAACTATCCCTTTGAAAATGCAAATTTCAGGGACAAAAAAGCTAGAAAACAAGCATTTTTACTGTTTAACCAGTTAAAATGTAAGAATAAAATATGTAAAAGATTTTTTAAGAGCTCCATTTTCGAAAGTCAGCCTAATTAAAAACTAATAATGGGACTATACTTTTTAAAAAATGTATTTTAAAAGGCCTTTCTACTTTTTCTCTTTTGGATTCTGTTTCTCCATAAAATTTTTTTCAGTCAACAAAAACTCCTTTTTCATTGTATGTTTGGTCCGTGTGTTCACTTTCTTTCTTGCTGACCTAAATTTTGCCAAGGATGATGTGAAATGTCATTGGCCTTTTGGGGAATTTAAGACCTTCTCAAACTGGCTCCCCTAAGATTTGTTCTTATATTTGTTTCTGTTCCTTCTACCTCCTTTTTCTACCTATTATTTTCCATCTAGCTCCCTTTAATAGTTTATGTGTACCCTTTCCAGCCCCTATCTCTTTTGTTTGGGGCCAGAAAATAAAAAATTACTAAGAAGAAACATCAGAGTTCTGACCACCACATAAAGGAATCTAAAGCAGACGTCTAACAACACTGAGACCTTTAAAAAACACAGAAAAGGTGCTACTAGCCCCTTCAGGTTCTCTTTCTTTCTCACGAAACCCCAAGAGTCATGAGCGGGTTCCTCCCAGGTCTATCTAAAGCCCTCCTGTCTCTTACAGTAGCTCCCTGACATCTTTGGTTTCTGGATGGCACGGGTTACTTTACACTGTGAGAGGACACTCAAACTCTGAGTGTATGGTAACTGGCAAGTCACTAGCTACAACTGCAATTCTAAAGGTAACTGACAACTGCAGTAAGTGGTTATCACTGCAGTGGGCAAACTCCAACTTCCTATCCTCTTTGTTTCTTTACAGGCTTGGATTTAAAAAAGCCTCAAATGCCTGACTGGGTTAGACAGAACTAATGTTCAGTCAGTTATTTTAGACAGGCTTCCAAATTTCCTCTTAGGTTCATTATTTATTGTCTTGTAAAATCCTATAGTAAATTCCTATGATTTTGTATTACCTTGATATCCATTTTAAGTCTTTCTCTGTGTTCACCTAATTGACACATCCCTGACTCTTTCTTGAGAAAGCTTATATTCTTTCTCTGTGCCTTTGAGATGTGAATTAAACATAATAATAAGGGGTTTTGACCATGTGAGTGAGGTAGTGTTATTTTTGTAACTACCTCATAGCATTGTGTTATTTTTGTAACTACCTCATAGCATTTTTATTTTAAAATAAAAATGATAAAATCTTTATTTTTATCTGCATTTTTATATACACATGCATACATGACTGTGTTTGTATGTTGTCTACATGGTGCCAAATTGACTTAAAATAAACGAACTTTCATAAATTTAATAAATATGCCCAAATGCTTTTGAAGTTCACATGACTTTAGTAATCTTTGATGAATAAAAATAACATGAGTTTAATTAAAACAGACATGTTTGTCAACATTAAATCTAATACTGATATACAACTATTATCTCTATTTGGTGTTTAAGATCATAAAAGTGTGAATTTGACCTAAAAATTAGTAAATTAAATAAATATAAGTGAAAGTTTACAGATAAACTTTTAAAAAATGATAATTGTTTTATAATATGTTTATTTAAAATTTTTGTAAGTCTGTTTAATAATTTCACTCTTAAATGATGGCTATTCATTAAACATCTAAGTCAGTTTCAAATAAGATCAAATGCTAAAACATTAATTACTAAACATGAGGTTTTCTACTTTTGGTTTTTTATTACAAAAAATAAAAATATATTTGGGTTGATTAGTAAATATGTCCTGTTCTACTTAAAAAATTGTTCTCCAAGGAGTTGGGGGCAAGATGGCTGACTAGAGACATCGCTTGCCAGATCTTCCCAGAAGGAAGGTGGGATTTCAGATGAAGAAGAAGGGAGAGGAGACGCAGCTCAGGTGTAGATCATAGAGAGTGGTGCTGAAGTCTGCCAGGGACCTCATGGCGTAAAATTGCAAAACACAGAAGGAAGAAGATAAAGGAAAAAAGATATCTGCAAGGATCAAACCCACAGAGGCTCGGAGCCCAGTGAAGGAGTAAGGGGAAATCCCTCTCCCTCTCACGTGCCTTCTGTGATCAGCAGGCTACCAGGTTTCTTGGGGGCTTTTCCACTCCCATGAGTCCAGGCATGGTGGCAAACATGGAATAGTGGGGAGAACTTGCATGATCCCAGAACTTGGACATTCTGTGTGAGGTTCCCCTTCAAGGACAGTGACCTGAGAAGCCAGAGAGCTGGCTTCTTCCCATTCAGATCTTTTTTTTCCCTGCCCCTTTCCCATCCACTGCAATTGGGAAAGCAGTTTGAGCTGAGAATTTGGTGAACGGTTACCTTTCCCTAGCAGATGCATGCTATAGGCTGAGGTTTCCACACAGAGTGGGACCCACACCTTTCCCCTTGGGGATCTACAGTGGACCCAGTGTTCCTGGTCTGGGAGCTTCCTGTCCACCAGTGTTTTGCAGAATTGCACTCCAGCAGATCAGACAACAGGTCAGATCCCATACCGACGGGACTTGAGTGGGTTGCTGGGGGATACCGAGGGGAGGTCTGGGAATTAGACTTAGGTGGTGAGGGAGTACATGTAGACAGAATTGGTGAGAGAATACTGTGGGGCTCTGAGACATAGTGGTCTGGGAGAGCACCCATCCCTCCCTGCAGGAAAACCACTCAGTTGGATTAGGGATGGTCCTTCAGCAAGGAAGAGCCCAACCCCGGGAGCCATTGCAAACATGCATGGCACATTCAGGTGCTCGGACTGACTGGGAACTGCAGCCTCTTCCCCAACCATTGCAACAGGGAAAGCAGTTTGAGCCAAGAATTTGGCACATAGCCACCTCTCTCCAGCAGGTGTATACTCCAGGCTGAGGTCTCCACAGAGAATGAGGCCCACACCTCTTCTCTTGAGGACCTACAGTGGACCTGGAGTGCCCAATCTGGGAGTTCCCTGCCCAATGGCATCTTGTGGAGATGCATGCCAGTGGGTCAGACATGCAGGCTGGGAAGAGGTTTACGAGCTGGACTTGGGTGGTGAGGGAGCCCGCATAGACAGAACTGACAATACCATGGGGATCTGAGATGTGGTAATCTGGGAGAGCACCCAAGCCTTCCCACAGGAAAGCTATGTTATTGGATTAGGTTAGGTCCTCCAGCAGGTAAGATCCCAGCCCAACACCATAGCAACAAAGCATTTAGGTCCCCCCCCACAAACATCCCTCTGCATCTGGAGAGTCTGCCCTGACTTTCCTCCCAGAGGCTACTCCTAGCAGCTGGGAAAGCAACCCCTGAATTCTGCTGAGGCTTAGCAAAGCCTTCCAGGCTCATGCAACCTAACCACTCTGCCTTGCCCCTCCACCACCTTTGCTGTGGTGGAGATCAAGCAACCCCCTGGGAGCTACAGGGCCCCTCTCAAAGCCTGAGGCACTCATGTGCTCCACCTTAGGGACTACAGCTTACCATGGGCACAAAAGATCTCCATAGTTGGCTCTTTCATGCAAGCATCAAAGACTGACAAGGAGAACAAGTCTATAGCTCATCACAGCATCTACCAACTCAATCAAACAGGGTGTGGCTGATTCTTACTTAAGTACCATCTACCGTCTTGGTGATTAAGCTGGGGGACCAGTACAATTCACACAGCTGGGAAGAAGTGAAGACAGCAGGATATAGGCAACCTCAGGGTACACTGTTTATTAGGAGAGAAAGAGAAGTTAAGGGCAGCTCAATCTATGAGGCTGGGGGTCTTTCTCTTCCACTGCAAACCTCTGGGCTGATCAGGGAGCTGCTCAGAATCTGTGCAGAGACATTCCATCAGAGAACAGGTGCAGCAGAGATCTGGTTCCTGCCAATACCAGGATTCCATAAGTAACAACATCCTGATCATGCTGGTGCACAGAGCCAGGTCCACTTAGCACCCAGCCATCCAGCAGTAACCTTGGCATCACCACCACCAGGCTGGGGAGGGAGAAGACGCTCCCCTGTGTTGAGCCTTGTGACTGAGGGTTGAGCATATCTCCTCCCTGGAGTGGAGGCTCAGAGGGAAAGGCTCAGATGCCACAGCCACCACTTGGGTAGCGTTGGGTGACTGCTTTAATGGGTCCTATGTGTGAGGGGAGAAACTTGGCCAACCAGTAGCTCCAGCCCACCTATGCAGAATCTGGGCTGCTGAGAGAAATCCCTGCCTGAGTAACTCAGCATCAGCAGTCCCCACGCTGGTGGAACAGCCCCCTCAATATAGGTGGCTCTGTCCCTGAAATCCCCAGAGCCCACTCTGAAGCTCTCATTGTGTGTGAGACTGAGGCTCTGCTCCTACAGGTCCAGGGCCCCTGCTCGGCCTGTGACTCCACCTCTGAGACTCTGGAGTTGTGCATGGACCCCAAGACCCCACAGCTGAGTTCCCACCACTACCACTGGGCTGGAAGAACTTCCCTGAAGTCCAACAATTCACTCAGGACTCTCCATCTCTGAGTAGCCATCACTCCTGGACTTGCTTTGAGGGAGTTCTCAGCAAAGGAGAACAGGTACCCTGCATACCTATTAACCCAGAGTTGAAAGAAGAGAAGGAAGATGAGAAGAAATCCACACAAGAACCCTGGAAGCATGAGAAAACAAAATAGTTCTACAGCCTCAAGATAATGCAATGGAGCTACAGTCATGGACTCCAAATCAGGAATGTGGAGGTCAAACCATCACTCTTTGTCAATAATATGATCTTGTATTTAGAAAAATCCAAAGAGTCCATCAAGAATCTCCTGGAATTGATAAATAAATTCAGCAAAGTCTCAAGGTACAAAATCAATGTAAATAGATCAGTAACATTTCTATATACTAATAATAGTCCAGCTGAGAGTTCAATCAAAGACTCAATACCATTCACAATAGTTGCAAAGAAAATAAAATACCTAGGAAGATACTTAATCAGGGAGATGAAAGATCTCTACAAGGAGAACTACAAGATTCTGAGGAAAGAAATCACAAAGGATACAAACAACTGGAAAAACATATCATAAGCAAAATGACATACAATGAAATGAATTTTACCATAGGCTAACTGATACAAAAGTCAAGTTACTACAGCATATTTCTGGTTACAAAAACATCACCAAACTTCTGAATAAAAACCAAAACACTTCTAATATTAAATATTGAAATAAATATGGGCTATACATACACTTAAGAAAGCTTAATAATGGCCGGGCATGGTGGCTCACACCTGTAATCCTAGCACTCTGGGAGGCTGAGGTGGGAGAATGGCTCAAGATCAGGAGTTCAAGACCAGCCTGAGCAAGAGCGAGACCCCGTCTCTACTAAAACAGAAAGAAATTAGCTGGACAACTAAAATTATATAGAAAAAATTAGCCGGGCATGGTGGCGCATGCCTGCAGTCCCAGCCACTTGGGAGACTGAGGCAGGAGGATGGCTTGAGCCCAGGAGTTTGAGGTTGCTGTGAGCTAGGCTGACACTATGGCACTCTAGCCCAGGCAACAGAACAAGCACTCTAGCCCAGGCAACAGAACAAGACTCTGTCTCAAAAAAAAAAAAAATTATAAAAAAAAGAAAGTTTAATAAGAACAAGTAAGTTTACCAAATTATTCCAGTTCAGGGCTGTAGGAGGCTTATGCCTATCTTTGCAGCTCAGGGCACAAGGTGGGAAGTGACTCTCACCTGGACACCATCCCATCACAGGGCACACTCACACATACACCCAACCCACTCAGACTGGGACAATGTAGACACACCAATTCACCTAACAGGCACATCTTAGGGAGGAAATGGGAAGAAATCAGAGTACTCAGAGAAAATCCCGTGAAGACATGGGGAGGATGTACGAACTCTACATAGATAGTGGCCCTGGGCAGGAATCAATACTTTTTTTCTCATCAACATTATAACAAAATGTCATTGAACAAAATGATGTTCTTCAAGGACCTGGTGTATATTTAAGTTTTGAGAACCTGCCAAATAGTTTTCCCCAAATTGTTGTACCATTTTATGTCCTCATTAGCAATTTATGAGGATTCTAATTGCTCCACAACATCATTTCTAAAGGTTGCTCTTGTTGATTTCTTTCATTTTGACCATCTTAGTCAATGAATTAGTATTATGATTTTATTTACTCATTTTTCCTTTTTATAAAATTTCAATAGATTTAAAGGTAAACACATAAATAGAAGCAAAAACAAAGACCATATGAGCCTCTCAATAGTCTCAGAAAAAGCATTCAACAAAATTCAACACCGTTTTATGATAAGAATGCTTAACAGAATAGGCATAGATGGGACTTACTTAAAAATGATACAAGCCATATATGACAAACCCACAGCCAACATCATACTGAATGGGGAAAAATTGAAAGCATTCACACTTAGAACTGGAACCAGACAAGGTTGCCCTCTATCACTGCTTTTATTCAACGTACTGCTGGAAGTCCCAGCCAGAGTAATCTGACAAGAGAGGAAAATCGAGGGTTTCCAAATGAGGGCAGAAGAGGTCAAACCATCTCTCTTTGCTGATGATATGATCTTATATCTAGAAAACCCCAAAGATTCTACCATGAGACAACTGGAAATGATAAACAAATTCAGCAAAGTCTCAGGTTACAAAATCAATGTACAGAAATCAGTAGCATTCCTGTACACCAACAACAGTCAAACTAAGAACCAAATCAAAGACTCCATACCCTTCACAAAAGCAACAAAGAAAATAAAGTACCTAGAAATATATCTAACTAAGGTAAAAGACCTCTACAAAGAGAACTATGAAACACTGAGGAAGGAAATAGCAGAAGATATAAACAGGTGGAAAACCATACCATGTTCATGGGTCAGGAGAATCAACATTTTAAAAATGTCTGTACTACCCAAAGTGATCTACAGATTCAATGCAATTCCTGTTAAAATACCAACATCATTTTTCACAGATCTAGAAAAAATAATAGCGCTGTATGGAAACAGGGAAGACCCCATATAGCAATAGTAATCTTAAGCAAGAAGAACAAATTGGGAGGCATCAATTTACCAGACTTCAAGCTATACTACAAAGCTATAATAACTAAAACATCATGCTATTGGCACAAGAACAGAGACATAGACCAATGGAACAGAACTGAGAACCGAGATATAAAACCATCCTCACATGGCCATCTAGTCTTTGACAAAGCAGACAAAAACATACACTGGGGAAAAGAATCCTTATTTAATAAATGGTGCTGGGAAAGCTGGATAGCCACATGTAGAAGACTGAAATAGGATCTGCAACTTTCACCTCTCACAAGAATCAACTCATGGTGGATAACAGATTTAAACCTAAGGAGTGAAACTATAAGAATTCTAGAAGAAAATGTTGGAAAAACTCTTATAGACATTGGTCTAGGCAAAGTATTTATGAAGAAGACCCCAAAGGCAATCACAGCAACAATAAAAATAAATAAATGGGGCCTTATCAAATTAAAAAGCTTCTGCACAACCAAGGAAACTATCATGAGAGCAAACAGACAACCTACAGACTGGGAGAAAATATTCGTATGTTACACATCCGATAAAGGGCTGATAACTAAAATCTATATAGAACTCAGGAAAATCAGCAAGAAAAAAATCAAACAACCCTATCAAAAAGTGGGCAAAGGACATGAACAGAATCTTTTTAAAAGAAGACAGACTAATGGCTAACAAACATATGAAAAAATACTCAACATCTCTAATCATCAGGGAAATGCAAATCAAAACCATAATGAGTATCACTTATCTCCAGTGAGAATGGCCTTTATCAAAAAGTCCAAAAATAATAAATGTTGGTGTGGATGTGGAGAGATAGAAACACTCCTACACTGCTGGTAGGATTGCAAACTAGTACAACCTCTGTGGAAAGCAATATGGAGGAGATACTTCAAAGAGCTACAAGTAGAACTATCATTTGATCCAGCAATCCCATTACTGGGCATCTACCCAAAAGAACAAAAGACATTCTATAAAAAAGACATCTGCACTCGAATGTTTATAGCAGCACATTTCACAATTGCAAAGATGTGGAAACAACCCAAGTGCCCATCAATACATGAGTCGATCAATAAAATGTGGTATATGTATACCATGGAGTTCTACTCAGCCACAAAAAACAATGGTGATCTAGCACCTCTTATATGATCCTGGATAGAGCTGGAACCCATTCTACTAAGTGAAGTATCCCAAGAGTGGCAAAACACACTACATGTACTCACCATCAAATTGCTTTTAATTGATCTACACTTAAGCGCACATAGAGGAATAACATTCAAGTGGTGTCGGGGAGATGGGGGAGGGGATGGGTATATACATGTAATGGGTGCAGTGTGCATTATCTGGGGCATGGACACACTTGAAGCTCTGACTTGGATGGGACAAAGGCAATATATGTAACCTAAACATTTGTACCCCCATAATATGCTGAAATAAAAAAAATTAAAAAATAAGACTTACAGGTACAAGTGTTTTTGCAACATAGATTGTTGTATAGAGGTGATGTCTGGATTTTATACTGTATCCATTACCAGAATACTGTACAACGTACATTGCACCTGATAGGTAGGTTTTCTTCCCCTTTTTCTGAGTCTCCAGTGTCCATTGTACCATTCTGTATGACCTGCATAATTATAGCTTAGCTTTCACTTATAAGTGAGAACATGTGGTATTTGGTTTTCCATTCCTGTGTTACTTCATTTAGGATGATAGTCTTCAATTCCACCCAAGTTGCTGCAAAAGACATTATTATTTCATTCTTTTTTATGGTTGAGTAGTATCCATGGTATATATACTACATTTTCTTTGTCACTCCTTGATTGAAGGGCATGTAGGTTGATTCCGTGTCTTTGCAATTGTGAATTGTGCTGCAATAAACATACGAATCTAGGTATCTTTTTGATATAATAACTTCTTTTCTGTTGGGTAGATATCCATTAGTGGGATTGTTACATTGAATGGTATATCTACTTTTAGTTCATTGAGAATTTTCCATACTGTTTTCCATAGTGGTTAAACTAATTTACATTCCTACTAACAGGGTATAAGTGTTTCCTTTTCACTGCTTTCATGCCAATATCTATTGTTTCTTGATTTTTTAATAATGGCCATTCTGATAGTGATAAAGTGGTATCTCATTGTGGTTTTAATTTGCATTTCCCTGATGATTAGTGATGTTGAGCATTTTTTCATATGTTTCCTGGCCATTTGTATACCTTTTTTTGAAAAAAATCCGATAATTTTAGGATTGTATCATTGGACTAAGAACTTTCAAAACTCTAAATAAAGAAATTGATGTGTTCATAAAACTGCCAATTCAACACCAAGCAGAACAAGAATTAATTACATTGGACTGAAATGATTTTTCAATGACTTTTTTGTTTGAAATATTGCTGATTTTTTATGCTTTGTTTTCTAAATTTAAGGGAATTTTTAATAATCTATAGCTTATAGCAATTTTATAAAGTATACCTTTTTAAAAAACAGAATTGAAACATTTACCTTTTATTTCTTCCTGAAAACTAACTGTAAGTGTTCTTATTTTTATGGCAACATAGTTATTTACATAAATTCAATAAGAATCTTTTTTCTTTATAACAGGACACAGTGAAAACACTAGTTATTTTACTAAGGCTTTGACTGTAATATTTTCAGATATGACCAAACTACTTTGAAGAATTGAGGTTGACTTTATGGAGTAAATAAAAAAAAAACCTTATAAAAACTGGACTAGTACCTTAACTACACGGCTTATATGGATGCCTTACGAGCATCCATTTTCTGGCAGGTCCAGGAACCTCAAAATATCTGGAGGACCTTGAAAAGACAGGTATTTACCAAGTGTATATGTACTATAGGCACAATTTAAAAATGTAATCTGACATTCCTTACTGAAAGTTCTAGCAAAGCAGACTTGAATGAGCCTATATGATCAATCACTAGTTTTGCTAGACTTGTGTAAATGGTAAGGCCAATTGCAATAAAACTAAATCTATTTCACAAATAAACTGGACTTATTTTGTCTTTGGTAGAAACGAGGGGTTAGAGAGAAAAAATGTTTCAGAAAAAAAAGCTGTAGTATACCTGTTATTAGATTCTAGTTCATTGTTTTTGAGATTTTTATTTATCTACAATAAGGACTAAGCACTAAATTCTTTTAGTTTCCTCCAATAGCTAACCTTCAATATCTAACTATTATTTCAAATTTTTTTCCCACCCTTCTGACTTGGAATCACTAAAAATTAAAACTGTGCTTTTCCTGGGGCTCTGCAATCTGAAGCTAGTCGATGTAACAAACAGACTCTAGAGAAATTCCCAGGATGACCTGTATAGACACGCTTTATGACATTTAAACTGCAAACCAGGAAAATATGTCAGATTACCCCTGCTTGCCCTGCTTCTACTAAAGATGCCTTAGCACAGATCTGAAAATCTTCTCAGCTGACTGCCCTCCAGACTCACAGACCAGCTTCCAGACTGCTCCAGACATCATCCCTTGCTTTTCTTTGGCTTCCATAAATACCTGTGTGCTTGCACCAAATGGAGCGCTAACCTTGATGGAAGCCCTGTAAACACCACCTCCTGAAATGAGACACAACTGTTTGATTGGACATATTTATTTCCGAGAATGGGAGATAGGTTTAGCGATAGCCTTTGTCACTCAGCTACTAATTCAATTTCTCCCTCTCCAGCCACCAATCCAGCTTTTATTACGTAAAACTTCTAGGGAAGTTTCAGATGGGGGAATATTGGGGCACAGAGACTGATACTCCAAAGTATGGTGCTTTGGTACTCTGACCACTTTTGAATTAAAAGAAATTGGAAGGCCTTAGAAGCTGCCTCAGAACCAAGGGCTTCTTCAACCTTCCCTTGCTTCTCCCCCACCCTCCGAAGTGCAGGGCAGGATTCTTTCTGAAAGTTTCCTTATCTAACTGAGAAAAATTGCTTTCCCCCAAATGCACAATTTTCATCTATTCTTCTAAGGACAACTCCAAAATATTACCTGAAAGACTTTATGTACATAAGATAGCCCTTGTTCACAGTGAAGTTCGGCCCCCTTATCTTCTCAGCCCCTCCCCCAGAGCTCAGAAATACTTTGTCCTAGGCCATTGCCTGTTATTTGGGTTCATTCAATTCCCCTAAAATCATTTGCTACTTCTGAAAATTGCATACACCTTCCATTTTCCTCTCCCCTACAAAGAGGGTGTTTAAGCCTCAATCATCTGGTGTTTCTTTGAGTCTCATATTTGTGAGACTCCCGTGATCATGTCATGAATTTGTGTGCATTTTCTCCTGTTTATCTGCCTATTGTCAGTTTGTTAAATAGGCTCAAACCTTCAGGGAAGGGAGAATTATCTTTGCTTCTATGTGGTCATGTAAGTATATATTAACTCTATTTCTCATGCTTGCTAATGATGCAGAGGTTATTATTATTATTTTGATACCTTTATTGAAGTATAATTAACGAACAATAAGCTGCACACATTTAAAGTGTACATTTGTAAATTTCTGACATATGTATACATCTGTGAAATTATCCCTACAATCAATATAATGAGTATACCATTATCCGCCCCAGAGAAGCTATAATTATTCACACCGTTTTACTGATTTCATTTGGTTGGCGTTATACTGGCTGCTGTGGAGGGAGCCAGGACTTGAAGCTGTGTCTGCAAGATTTCAGAACCGTCTCTCTTCCCACATCAGTCTGTGTCTGTCTGTCTATCTGCCTCTCTTCCTCTCTCTTCTTCTCTCCCCTTCCCTCTTCCACTCTGTCTCTTTCTCTAAGATTCTTGTACACTCACTGTGTGTTCATGGCTCTGTATTTACTAATAGATGCTCACCATTGTCATCATAAGCCATCATAACAGTAACCAGCAATGCCAAGCACAATAACGTGTATGACAAATCCCTCTCACAAGTTCTTTATGTAGTGCCATATCTGAAGCAATGTGGCCTTTAAAAACCTGACCTTGCAATCAGGCTGACTCAGGTTTCAACTTTAGTCCTCACATTGACTGAGCAACCTGGGGTGATCTGAGCATCCTCTATGAGCCTTGGCATCCTTACTGGCAAAAGGAAAATAATGATGGCTATCTCAGGACTGGTGTGAGAACTTCACGGAATAATCTACTTAGTACAATATTTGACAATAGCAAGTATTCCAAAAGTATCTATGATTATTAAAAGCATCCTGCAATATTGTAAAATGGTACATCTCTCAAAATATTAAGAAATGATTTTTCTCCTTCAAGAGTTGAGTTGTTTCTACACAGGTAAATAAATATACATACAAGAACACGTCTCAATCTTCCATGTAGCATGATGCTGGAGCAATGGAAATACAATATCGTTGAAAAAGAGTAGAGAAAATTGGAAATGGTCAACATCTTGCTTAATTTCTCTCTTTATATGTTTATTTTTAGTAAAAGCTTTTTGAGTAAAATGTATAACTCTTTAGACATTAATAGTTAAAAAAGTCTCCACCTAACGGCTCAGATGTCAGGCCTAGGATGAGTTTCATGGCTTCCTATTAAGCCCTCATTTTATTGGTTTTAAATGCCATGGCTCTGTTTCAGTCTATAAGCACAATCATCACTGAGCAGATCAGCAGGAAATTTGAAAAATATTTTCCAGGTCCTGTGGTCAAGACAAAAATCAAGTTAATGAATTATTATTGAAATAGATAGTGAATTTGAATGTTGACAAGATCAGAAGGTCAATACTGGAGAGAAATTAATCAGCATAAAAAGCATGTTGGAGGAGGGCCAATTTAAGTGGATTTTTTTTTTTAAGCAAATGAGAAATAATCACAGCCAGGGTTATTCATCTCTTTTGAATGTAACTGAAATCTCATCTTGGCAATCTTGGTCTTATAGGCATGTTCCAGGCAGTGATCAGAATGCAAATAGCCTACTTTAGCAACCTGGTCATTTGCCTTCTGTTCAATAAGGAGGTGGGAGGCCTCACAAAGAGCCTCTTCATTCACCCCAACTCCCCATATGGCTTTGCTGACACTCTAACACAGGGCAATATGAAACTAAAATGAGGCAGCAGGTATTTGTCCTTTCTTACTTTTTAATAAGCATGCTAGGAGCAAGCACTGTACTAGACTCTGAGTGCACAAAGGAATAAAAGCCACAGTTCTTATTCCTTACGAGTTATAACTCTTTAATTCTAGCTAGGACAAGTAAGTATATTCACATTTTAAAAAAGATACGTAGTACTGTATGGCTAAAAACAAACACCACATGAATGGTGTAGATAAGAAATACATTTGTAAGGGAGAAATTACGTTGAGCTAAAGCCAGGTTGCTGTGGTGTGGAAGTCCAGCAAAGCTTGCTGCAAGGGAGAGATTTTGAGCTGGACTCAGGGTCGGATTCCATTAGGAAGACTGTGGAGAATGGCAAAGGCAAATGCTCAGAGGATGAAAGTCCTAATTCACCTCTTAAGTCTTGCTGATCACATTTTCCTGTGCCCAGTCCTCCTGTACTACGACTCCTCTCAATCTATAGCTATCTTGGTACAGGATTATTAGATTTCATCCATCATTCCAACGTAGCAATATATTGTTAGATTTCATCAACCACTGCATATTTTTTCTACATTAGCCATACCTTGCAGGCTACATAGAGGGCATTTGAAGAGGGGGCTGAGGGTTTGGGCTCGTGCTGTTGGAGGGATGGTCGTGTTACCCAGTGAAGTAGGAAACATTGGAAGGAGACTTTATTTGGGGAAAAGATCCTGAGTTCAGTGTTGAGCAAATTGGCTTTGAAGTGACTTTGAGACAACTGGTGGAATTAACTCCATAAGTCTTTGAGTGTTTTATGACAGAAGATTGCCATGTTTCCTTTTGTCACTTTTCTTTCTCTTTGCAAAGAGCGGCAAATTCACCTCGGTAAATTCACTGAAAATCATTTAATTGTACACTTAAAATGGAGGGTTGGTTGTATGTAGATACAGTTGGAGCACTATGTATGTACTCTATGGACTACTTTGACAGAGTAGGTTTTTGAATGTAACAAGATAAGTCAACTTGAGTGGTAATATATTTTGGGAAATCAGCTCACTACAAATTGTGACTGCAAATATTGTACTGTAAATGCTTTGTAGTTTTCCCCCAATAAAAAAAAACTGAAAAATATCAACCAACTTAATTCATCATATTAATAGAATAAATGAGAAACATCATACGGTCATTACAACGGATGCAGAAAAAGCACTTGACAAAAAAAGCACTCATGATAAAAATTCTCGGCCTTGTAGGAACAGAAAGGATATTTTCCAATTTGATATGGCTAACCCCTTAGTGGTGATATATTCAACACTTTCCCCCAACACAGGAAGCAAGGCAAGGATGTTCACTCTACTCACTTCTATTTAAAACTAGTTACCAGCCAGTGAAATAAGGCAAGAAATAAAAAAGGCACATAGATTGGAAAGTAAAAAGTAACATTATCTTTACAGATAACATAATTGAATGCAATCCTAAGGAAGGAGTCTACCAAAAGAAAAACTTTTAGAATTAATAAGTGAATTGAACAATGTCACAGGACACAAGTCAATATATAAAAATAAGTTGTATCTCTACATATTGGCAACAAGTAATTAAAACGTGAAATAACAAATTGCATTTATAATAGCATCAAAAACTATCAAGTACTTAGGAATAAACTAGCAAAAGATGTATGTTGTTTGGGAAATTATTTGGATGCTGTCCTGGATGTAACAGAACAGAAAGGATCACAGGCCAAATTAAAACATTAAGTTAAAACCCAAATCACATGTTTGTTTAATCAATGAACAACACAAGGCCAAAAAAATCAAAGAGAAAGATATGGGATGTTGTAATACACTTTGGAGAGGGTGCTGGTAAGTGGGAGAACCACACTGTGTGGGCCCTGGGCTACGAGTGTTCGCCTGTCCTGTCCCTCCCTTTGCCTCAGCAGCCTTCCCCTCTGACGATGTGGTGACAAGGACAGGAGCTGAGGTTTGGGCAAGAGGGACACAGAAGGTGTCCTGGGCCAATGACACGTTAGCTCTGTCAGAGAGAGGCAAGCACAAGAAAATGTAGCCACAGGAGTAGCCTGCTATTAGCTTGTTGAAGAGCCATGGGGTTTGTGTTTCTTAGGGCCAGAATGGATGTCACTAATGGATGGTAAATTAAAGCCTCTTGAGTGTCCATGAATGTTTAGTGTATCTTGAATATGTTGTGCTTCTTGTATATTTAGTACTGCATGTGTCTCATACGTATATCATATAACCTGAATATTTAGTACCTCCAGCATATTTAGTGTATCATGAATATTTAATATCCAGGTGCTTCATGAATACTAGGCATTTTTGCTCCTTCCATCTTTTCTACCTGCATTTGGCACACACGTGCTCTACTTTGTAACTACCTATCTGTACCTAACACATCTTATGCACTGTCTATTCTAATTAAGATTTTGCTTACTATATTACCTATACTTAAAACACTTTAAAAGTTTTTGCCAATGTTTACAATTTTTGCCAATATTACAACTTACAAACATTTTCATCTTTTATAATGGAATTGAATACTCTCAAAAGTCAATGTACATTACCTGTGCAAGACATTACATTACATGCTTAAAATTGCAAAACTTTGCTGGGAGAAATTTAAACAGACCTATGTAAGTGGAGAGATATACCATGTTTTGGAAAACTCAATGTTGCTAAGATGTAAAATCTCTCCAAGTTGATTCATAGATTCAACATAATCCCAATAAAAAATTCCTGGAAGGCTAATTTTGGGCAGAAAGTAGAAATCCACAATCTGATTCTAAAATCTATATGGAAACACACAATAATTTTTAAAAAGGAGAACAAAGTTGAAGGACCTAAATGACTTGGTTTGTAGACTTACTATTGATGTAAAGATACACATATACAGTGGAGTCCACAAACGGATTCACACATATACGGTCAACTAATTTTCCACAATAGTGCCAAAGTAATTAAACATGGAAATAGATAACTTTTTAGCAGTTAGAGATTAAATAATTTCTAACTGAATAAAAAAAGACACTGCAATGCATACCTCACATTATATGCAAAAATTAATTTAATATGTATCATTACCCTAAATGTAGAAGCTAAAAAGGAGAAAAGATAGGAAAAAAATCTTTAGCATTTGAGGTAAGAAAATATTTCTTAGCACAAAACACTCTAAAAATAAAAGAAAAAATTTACAAATTGGACTCTATCAAAATTAAAAACTGCTACTCTTTAAAGGACACCATAAAATCAATGAAAAGTCAAACCGCAGACTGGGAGAAAATAGTCACAATGCATCTATATAACAAAGTCCTTATACCTAGAACTCAAGAATAAGTAGACAATTCTTTTTAAAAATGGCCAAAATATTTGAGCAGATACATACATGAAGACTACAAATGTCCAACAAGCACACAAAAGGATGATCAACATCTTTAGTTGCCAGGGAAGTGCAAATTAAAACCACAGCAAGATGCTACTTCATTAAATTACCCCAGAATAAAACCCCTGACTATACAAAGTGTCGGCAAAGACGTGGAGCAACTAGAACTCACACACTGCTGTGGGAGGATATGATCACGCAACTACTTTGGAAAACGGTGTGCGAATTCCTGACAAAATTAAACACATCACTGTCTGTGACCCAACAATTCTACAGCTAGGTATTTACTCAAGGGAAATGAAAACATATGCCCATGAAGAGACTTGTATCCGAATTTTTATAGAAGTTTCATTCATAATAACTTCAAATTGGAAACAATTAAAAATCCATCAACAAGATAATGTCCACACAGTATATAAAAAAGAGAAACGATATAGGGGTACATATTACATAACACAAAACACTCAGAAGTCTCTGAATCCTCTATGGCTTCCTGTCTCCACTCATTTCTTTGTGCCAAAGTAGTTGGCAACAAACACTACTTTGTGGCCCTCACCTCCACAGGGGCAGTGGAGAGCAAAGCTTCCTGTGGGTACCCAGGGAAGAGGAGGAAACGTCCTTACTTTTCTCTTCTCTACCCTCAGGAAAGTTTTTACACCTTTTTGACAGTAAAGGAGCAAACATGCTGTAAAAATCACTTGTTATACAGTAGAATATTATTTGACCATGAGAAAGAATGACATACTGATACATACTACGAATGGATGAATCCCCAAAATATGCTAATGAATGGAGCCAGACACAAAAGGCCACATAATGTATGAGTCCATTTACATAAAATGTCCAGAAATTTTGTCCAAATGTCCAAATGTCTAGGCAAATCCACAGAGACACAAAGTAAATTAGCAGTTGCCAGCAGCTTAGGGAGAGAGAGGAGGGGAAGTGACTACTAATAAGTTTCCTTTTGGGGATGATAAAAATGTTCTGGAACTAGATTGTGGTGATGGTTGGACAACTTGTGAATAAAACAGAAATCACTGAGTTGTAAACTTTAAAAGGGTGAATTTTATGAATATGTGAATTATATCTCAATAAAAAAGGATACTTTTCAGTTATTTTATTTTACTTCTCTACAGCATTTTGCATTCTTGCTGACACCCTTTCTTGACTTGCTTTCTTCTGTTTTTCTCTGTGATACCATATTCTTCTGAATCTACCTCTATTTCTCAGGTTGTACCTTTTTGGTTTCCATCGTGTATTCCCATTTCCATGTTCATTCTTTAAAGAAATGCTGGTGGTCCTCAGAGTGGCTTCGCAGGCCTGCTCCCTCTTGGCATCTTTCCTCCTGTTGTTTCAATCACCTCCTACATCATAATTGATCGGTATGTCTGTGTGTCCTACCCACAGCTCTGTCCTGAGTTCACAGCCTTACGTCCAACTTCCCATGCTTGGTTGTCCCACAGGCACCCGGTCTCCACATGCACCAAACAATTGAGCTTTGCCCCAAATCAAACTTGCTAGTCCTTTTGTTTCCCTTAACTTAGAAAACTGGCGAGGTAAATCTGCTCCCTCAGGTTGGTCTCCCAGAGAGGGTGTTGGCCTCCAGCAGAAGCCATCCATAGCCTAGTGCTTATGGCATTCGATGCTGCTGGAGTGCTCTGGTGGCAGATTGGGGTGGGAAGTCCCTGCCCACTGTGTCACCAATTCCAGAAGAGGTTTCGACCTTGTTACGACCTTGTTTATTTTAAGAGAGATTCTGAAGATCTGAAACAAAATAATCAAATGAAAAAAAATCTGGTATAACCAGGGAAATGATTTAGTTTCAGTAATAGGTAAATATCTCATTTTTAGCTCATTGGAAATGAGGACAATAAATACAAAAAAAGAAAAAAATTTGCCCAAACAGTGCAAATATTTAATTTAATTTTTCTCCTATTGCTTCATGGATGTGGTTCATGGATTTCCAAACCAATGCCAGAAAAAAGTAAGTTGTTTCATTAGGGAAATATCTCATCCTGGTCCATTCATCATTTCAGGGTGACAAAGTGACATCACGTCTATCTGAACATAGAGGAGTTAGAGAAGATGCGATATAGAAATGAAACTGCCAGTGTTTATTACAAGCGTGTAAAGGAGCTGTAGAAACCCAACAGGCAGGGAAGGAAAATGAAGAACAACCCAGCAGAGGCACAAGAGTGCACAAAACACAAAAGAATTGCAAAGAGGAAGCCCGAGAGAGTTAGGATCACTAGGAGCAGGAAGAGAATGAGTTAGGGCTCAAAGGAATAAAAAATGAACATTGCAAAAATTGTCTCAGCAAGTTTTCAAATCATTGAACACGATACGGGTAAAAGATAACATGTCATCACCAAAGTGGTTTTCAAGGCTTTATTTCAGATAAGGAAATACTAGAGCAGTGAAATGGTTACTTTGCACTTGTTTTAGAAAAGGGACAGAGAGAGCTAAGACTTACTTCAGATCAAAAGTCGGTGTTCTCCAGGAGCCATGGAAATAAAACCAAACGGTGCTTGGCGATAAAGCAGTTGTTGCTAAAGGGAGTATACTGTCCTATTTCCATTTTCTTCTGACTATGGGATTTAGAGTATAGTGTTGGTGAGTTAGTTAAAGACAGGGCAAATACGAAACCAAATATTGGATGGTGAATTTTCGTCCTGGCCTCGTTGCTGAAGAGATTCTTGACCTTGACGAAATCATTTCACTTCCTGTGTCGCGCATTAAGATTTTTTTGCTTCCTCAGGAAGAATTTAGGAAGCCCGCACTTGCGTTCCAGGGCTGTGTGGCCTTGCAGGTCTTCACGGACATGTCTTTAATGACAGACTCGCACTAATGTTGGAGACCGTTTTAATCCACATCCCTCACCTACAGAAAAGCTGGTACAACCGGAGACTCGGCAGTAAACACGTTGGTTAAGATCTGCTGGCGAGGGACAGAGCTGTGACGAGAGTCCATGCGTCTCCCTGATGCCGGGGCTCCTGACAGCTAAATTCATTATGCTTCATGTGGTGTGGAAAGTTCCAGTTAATGTGAAGTTAAAGTGCAGTGAAAATTCCTTTACTTCATTCAGTAGAAAATTAATATCACCATAAGGAAGTTGTTTCCGTTTTTAAAATACATGGTGAAACCTCACTGCCTTCTGTTCTTCTGAAAACCTCTTACAGTTGGAGATTAGAGACTTTTTCGGTAAGACTAGCTACCGTTTGCTGGATGCTCACTTTGTGAGGATGCGAGGATGATGTCAGGAGCTGTGTGTCTAGCGCTCAGTGCCGTCTTACGAGGTCTTCCTTAGCCTCTGCAGGTCAAGAAACCTAAAGAGCGAAGAAACTTGACCAGGTCAGGGGACCACCAGTCGTCACCGTGGTCCTAACGACCGTCTCTGGGGCCCACTGGTTCCCACTGTGGCGTGGAGAGGTCTGCAGAACCAGAACACGGTCTTGTAAGAGAGGGCAAGACTGGGCATCCACCCAGCGTGTGACCAGCTGCGGGGTGCAAGTGGGAAGGCAACTCACTGGTGAGGCCTAGGGGGAGGGGCAGATGCTGAGCGCTTGTGGAAGGTGATGGTTGGGGCACTCGGGGACGTTCTCTGCGCCAGACCTCAGCCTCGCCCGCCTGCTGCTGCCAGAGCGCCTCCTTCCACCCACACCCACAGGCCTTTTGTGGCCGCTGTTTTCCTTTCAAAGCTGCCAATTCTATCATAATTAATGCATATCCTAATACATGTAATATATAACGTATGGATGTAAATCATATTTGGAGTATTTAAATGCATGTCAATGTTAACACATCTGTGCCTAGTTTTGATTAATACATATAATGAGGGCCATCCTTTGTTGGATGCTTGCTATGTGGGAGGCACTATGAGGCATATATAGAAATTCATATGAAATTCATATGAAAATATTCTATTTTAGGAACTTGCCTACGGTCACTTGGTTAGGGGATGGTGAAACCAGGATTTAAGCCTTATCTGTCAGATTCTGAAGCTGGTAGTTCTTAAATCATGCTCCTCCACGTGGCCACAGGCAGAAGGAGGATGCCGGCCTGGGCCTCACCTTCAACTGTCCCTTCTTCCCCACCAACCCATCCCTGCTGCCTCAATGACACCCGCTTTTCTCCAACTCCAGAGCTACTTCTGCCCCACGGTTCCACTTTCCTCTTTGCAGCCAGAGTGATCTTTCTAAACCCACCTTTGAACGTGCCCCTTCTCTTTTCCCAACGTGGCTTATTTCCCAACCTGGCTTTGGTATGGCATCACATGACAGATCACAGACCCCCCTCATCTTAACTTAAGCATTCCTTCCTACTGACTGTAAGCTTTTAGACAAAGGTTAACTCTCTCAACCAATTGACAGATAAAGAATCCCTAAACCCACCTATGGTTCGTAAGCCCCCACTTCTAGATGTTCCTCTTTTTGGGGCCAAACTAATGTATTCCATGCATGTATTGATTTATGATTTTACCTGCAATTCCTGTCTCCCTGAAATGTATAAAACCAAACTCTAACCTGACTGCTTCGGATGCGCTTTCTTAGGAACTCTTGAGATTGTGTCTTTCTAGGCTGTGGTCACTCAGATTGGCTTAGAATTAACCTCTTTAAATATCGTGATAGAATTTGATTTTTCTGTTGTCAATTCCTTGTGCCCAACAGTGGGGCTCAGAGAAGACTCAGAACCCCCTTCTGGAGGAGTTGCCCAAACTTGGTGCTAGGTATTGACATGGGTCCCCTTGAACTCCCCAACTTCGAGCTTCTCCTGGTAAGTCTTCCCGAGCCTCAGATCCCCTCTCTTGGTTGGCAGTCCTTGGTTTATTCTGAGCTGTCAGTTCTTTTCTAGAAAGTTGTTATTTGGGATTCTAATTTTGATTTGGAGGTACATTTTAAATGGTCTTTTCCATTGCCTTTTCTTTCCAAAATTAATCTCAATTGGCTTGTCTGTACATTTGCATGGGAAACTGAGCTGTCCTTTTCATAGCTGAAGTAGAGACTGAGTTCCTTATCTCCGAAGAGAGAGGTCATTTTGCTTCTCCCAGCTAAAATTCTCCCCTAGGTGACCAGGGGCCCAGTGCGAGTGTCAGTGGTGACTTCCCATGGTATACCATGGCCCTACAGGGTATCCCCCAACAAATTAAAAGAAGGCTTGTCCAGGAAACACATATAAGAGCTGATCACTCTGCATTTTAAGACCTCTCAGAGGTGACAGACCCTTAAAGAGAGAAACTGGGGCACATAAGAGGGCAGAAACAAGTCCTGCCTGCAGTCAGCACACTCTGATACACTATACTAACCCTAGGCCATAGTTCGGTTCTTCCTTTTAAAGAAAAATGGGAAATATCCTCTAAAAATGAGGAAAGGTAAGGAGGGAGGCCCACTTTGGGCACCACAGCTTGGTTTTGATGTTTGATAATTACAGCACTTCTACTTGCAAGTATTTGTGTGAACCAGAAGATCTTAATAAGGACTAACCTAGATCTAAGGTTTCCAAAATGCAGAACTTTTGATAGTCCCAAATTGGGTTTCTTGCATGCAAAATTAGAAAAATAAAGCTCCTGAATCAAGGAAAATGAATGAGAGCTTTCACCTATGAATAGAATCATCCAAAAGAGGGAATGATAAACTTACCTTTTCCCAGGAAGTTAATAAAAAAAAAATTGAGACTGTCTCAGAATTAAAGACACTATTAGAAGCCACTTCTGAAATCAGGAAGGCATCAGAAAACTGTCTCTCATTCTGCTCTTCTTAACCCTCTGCTCTCTGAACTTCCCTGTCCAAATGATTTCATTTTTCCTCCTCCTTCTTCCCCGATTCCCACACCTCAAATCACAAAGGAACTAGAAATATCTAGAGGCGAAAATAAAATAGTAGTTGATCTTTTTGGAATAAAACCCACTGGGAGATGGGTCCTAACATACTGTATACATCCTGGACCAAGTCAGAGTGAAGGGCCCTGGCATCTGGATTCCCAGACCCAGCTCAAGACTTCCTTGGGTTTGCCAAAGAATTCCAAATAATGCTTAAGATCTGTGATCCAGGGTTTTTCTGACCTGTATCAGCTGATCAACCTACTGGTCCCCGAAAACAAAGCTGAAGAATAGTTTAGGGTAGTGGATTGGAAACAGCCTTTAGAAGATTTTGACAAAAATAGATGCAAATCAGAGAGAGACATGCAGGGCTCTTTGCAATGGCCTCTCTGAGAATTCACTGCAGATATTCCCTAAGGTTGTAGATTAAACAAAGGTACAACAGTGTAAAATACACCCAAATGAAACCATACCTGACTTTTATATCACATTTGAAAAACATTCAAACAACATTCAGGGATACCTCCTGAAAACTTTGAGCATGGTAGAAGTGACAACTTGCTAAATTCTGGATTTGTACAAGGCTTAGATGATGAGTTAGTGACCTTGATAAAGAGATATACTGTGGCTTGGGCTTCTTCGCCCACTAGCCACCGAGTCATCCTAGCTGACCAACTGTTACAAACAATCATTAACAAGGAAAAGGAATCAGCCTCTAAGATCATGAGTTTACAACTAAAGCAACTTAGGAACCAAGTTGGAAGGTCACAAGGATTCTGCTCCCCCCAGAGATCCCAACAAGCCAAAGAGGAAGCAATTTGCCACTGTTGCAATGAGAAAAGAGTGCAAAACTGTACGTGGATGCTCGCACAAAAGGGCAGAAGGCCCCACAGGAAGACACCGAAGGAACTGCAAAGCCGGAATAAGTATGTTCTGAGGGAATAGAGGGGTTTTCTGCCTGCGTCTAACAAACACTCTTGAGGAAATAGAAGTATTCATAAACGGGGTGACAGCAGAGCCCTTGTGGACACTGGTGCTTCCCTGTTGGTCCTCAACCCTACCTTGATTAAAAACTCTCTCCTTTGGAGTAAAGGAACAGTTCAAATGGTAGGGGTTTCAAACTCCCCGATTCCAGCTTTTAAGTCAAATCCTCTTCAGTTTCAATCAGGGCAAGTGATGGGACAGCATGTTTTCCTGCAGTAGACAGCACCCCCATACACTGGCTGGGACAGCACAGTGCCCGCGTCTCATTTTCACAGAAGGGAGAAATGATTCCCAGCTTGGGAGACACAGAAGACTTACAGAAGCCAACATGTAATGTTATGGTTGCTAAAGCTAACCAAGAATTTAAACAAGGGAAATTAGTGTCTTTCTTATCCAAAGTACCAGATTCTTTATGGGCAAGTTTCTTCCATGGATATTGAAGGAATTAAGTCAGCAGTTCCTATAGAGATAACCATAGATAAATTTAACCCCCTGCCAAATATTAAGCAATGCCCCTCAACCCTGAAGCCTTACTATTACAGGCATCAAACCATCACTCAGGACTATTTAGACAAGGGACTCATAATACCACGCACCTGCCCTTGCGATATGCCTGTCCTCCCAGTTGTTAATAAAAAGCCAGATGGGAAAGGCTGGAGATTCATTCATGACCCAAGGGCCATAAATAAAACAATAATTCCTAGGCATCCTGTTGTCCCTACCTCACACATCTTGCTGTCCAATATCTCTGTCACCACCAGCCACTTCTCTGTCATTGACTTATGCAATGTTTTCTTCGGCGTATCTGTAGAGCAGAGTAGCCAGTATCTTCTGGCACTCACTGGGGAAGATCACCAGTACACCTGGATGGTCTTGCCCCGGAGGTATTCTGAGACTTCTGCTTATTTGTCTCAACTATTAAAGGCAGATTTAGATGCTATGGTGTTTCCAAATAGATCTTTCTTAATTCAGCATGTGGATGATTTGTCGTCGTGTTCATCCTCCCTGATAGCATGCAGGGGAGACACTATATATCTGGTACAACAGCTTGCTTGGAGGAACACAAAGTGTCCAGAGATAAATTGCAGTGTAGTCTCCCTCGAGTTAAATGCTCAGGGCATATGATTTCCCGGGAGGGGCTATTAATAAACCCGAGAGACTGCCTCATGATCTTTCCTGTGTCCCCATCAAAAAGACGATTGAGAGGGCCCTTAGGATGAACAGGCTGTTGGAGAAGCTGGATTCCAAATTACCCATTGATGGTTCAGCCCTTATATAAGAAAGTAAAACAGACCGAACCAGACGCAGCTGGCTGGGAAGAAAGGAAACAGCGCACAGAGGATGGAAGCGGGTTCTCACACAGGCGCCCGCGTCGGGCCATCCCACCTACAGCCTTCCCTTTCTCCTTTTTGTACGTGAAATAAATGGACGTACTCTAGGGGCATCAACTCAAAAACACGGTGACAGTCACAGGCCAATTGGTTATTTCAGCCAACAGCTAGACCCAGTAGCAAGAGGACACCCCCGTGTGAGGCCCTGTCGGCTGCAGCCGTTTTGTGTCAGAATGTGGAAGAATTTGCCCTGAGGTCTCCACTAATGACCAATGTCCCCCATTCTGTGGCATCTCTCCTAAACTCTCACCACACCCAGCACTGTTCTGACAGCCGCCTCGCCACCTGCTTTGTGCCCCTCACATGGCTTGGAAGCACAGTAACACTCTTACCCCTGCTGCCCTGCTCCTTCTTCCGGGCAAAGAGCCAGATGGAGAACACGGCTGCAGTCTGCTGCTCGGATTCTGCTCTCTGCTAGGGTAGGTTTACAGGAAATTCTTGCCGAGAATGCTGAATTAATTTGGTTCCCAGATCGTCCTTATTGAGGGACAGTTAGGGACATTACAGGGCAGGATACCCCGTCACTTCCACAGTAGACATGACAGAAAGTGCCCAGCTCCAAGGGGTGAGGTCAGCCCAGATGGCTGGCTTAATAGCATTAACCAGAGCTTGCCAGCAGGCTGAACGGGAAGTGGCAAACGTCTACACTGACGGCCGATACGCTTTTGGAGTAGCCCTTGATTTCTGCACCCTATGGAAACGGGATTTCTCACCTCATCTGGGCAACCTACACCAAATGGGCACCAAGTCTCAGAGCTATCAGAAGCAATCCCCATGCCAAAGCAGCTGGCAACCGTAAATACTCCTGGGCATTCAAAATGTCCCACTGAAGAAGCAGCGGGAAATGATCTAGCTGATGCTGCAGCAAAGAATGCTCCCTGGAAGAGATGGCCTATCCTATATGAGAACGCGCCCTCCGTCCTGCGAATACCCTCACTAACACTCTCATACAGTATTAGCAGGCATCAACCCCTCAAGAGAAACAAATCCACTGCCGCAAACAGGAGGTGTATTTGACCCAAGTACAGAATTGTGGACAAGCCCTAAAAAGACCCCATCGTTCCCATAGGTGCTGAATTACCTCTCCTTTGATTTATCCATGAAATGACGCATTGGGCCCCGAGAAAATGATATCATGGGGAAAACTATTTCGGGAAACTATCTCCCACAATAGCTAAAAAGATAAACTCACGATGTACCATATGTCCAAATATAACCCTTGCACACACTTAATGGCTGCCGGGGTCACAGGGCCATTTGAAGTGTGGCAATTAGATTTCATCCAGATGCCACCATCTCAAAATTGTAAGTATGAGCTGGCCCTGGTTTGTATGTTTTCTCATTGGGCAGAAGCATTTGCTGCTCTGAGGGCTACTGCCTTAATGGTAGGCAAAATACCTGCAGAAAAAGCCATTCTGGTCTAGGGAATCCCTTCTGAGCTACGTAGTGATCATGGGACTCATTTACTGAACAAGTTGTTCTATCCATTTGCAAAATCTGGCCCATAATAGATTTCCATCGTGCCTGTCAGCCCCAATCCTCCAGGTTGATACAATGGTCAAAGGACACCCCAGCAAAAACTGAATTAGCTAACAGAGGTTTTTAACCTCCCTTGGCCAAAAGCCCACCCACTGATTTTGCTTCATCTTAGATCTTCATTTTTTATCACCTTATGAAAGAATAACAGGAAGAGGCTAGGCAGGCTTATACTAGCCAGGCTTACTCAAGGGGAAATACTGCATTATTGCCGATGACTTCTTAAAACTTTAACAAACAGCACAAAGCTGGTAGCAGAGTCTTTCCATAGTGGGCTCCCAGGGGCCGAAGAGTGGTGGGTCACGGATTATTACAGCCAGGTGATTTTGTGTGCTGGAAAAGACACCAGCTAAAAGACTCCCCACAGCCCTGCTAAGAAGGAACTTTCCAGGTACTTTTTTTTTTTTTTTTTTTGAGACAGGGTCTTGCTCCATCACCTAAGCTAGAGTACAGTGGTGTCATCATATCTCACTGTAGCCCTGTAGCCTTAAACTCCTGGGCTCAAGTGATCCTCCTGCCTCAGCCTCCCTAGTAGCTGGGACTACAAGTGTGCACAACCATGCCTGGATAATTTTTCTATTTTTTGTAGAGATGAGGTCTCACTATGTTGCTCAGGCTGGTCTCAAACTCCTGGGCTCAAGCGGTCCTCCTGCCTTGGCCTCCCAAAGTGCTAGGATGCTAGCCACCGTGCCTGACCCAGGTACTTTTAACCATTGTGCTGCAAAATTAAAGGGAGTTGCCCCTTGGATTCATATCTCACACCTAAAAGGGGGATCTGACCACTTTTCTGACCATACCTGGACCTCTGAACCAGTCTCCGACACCTGCCTGCAATTTCAGAATACACCAGAGGCTTGGCCAACACCATTCCAGAGATACTGGACTAGGCCAGCTCTCATGGACCCTGAAATAACTCCCATTCTTACTTTCCTCATTATAGAATCTATTGCTGAAAACCCTAATTTTTAACTAAGACCGCTGTGAGATTGTTTGGGATCTATGGAATCTCCCTTGGTATATTTTTCTAAATGAGTATGGTTATAAATTTCTTCGTTAAAATCAGAAAACTGTTTTACTTGCTCACTTTCATTTCCATAATCTCTTCTATTTGCCTACCCTACACTCCTTTTTTCTTCAAACCTGAAAACTTCTTGTTTTCCTGTAAACTTCACTAATTTTTCTGTAGGAAGAGACTCATTATTTGATATGACACAGATCAGGATGAAACTAAGGCTACTGAAATGGAACTAAACATTCCCGGAGGTGCCCCCTTTTCAGGGCACCTCTATTATAAGGCTCTCACCAAATGTGATGTTCTCCAAGAATACTTACTAACAATACCTCGGGTTGATATCAAGGGGTCTAATCGGATAAAACATTGCATAACAGTAGATATCATTGCCGATAAGCTTAGACAATTGCCCAGATATGATGGAAGAAACTTGGCGCCCCCCCATGTAAACTGCCGCAGCACAACCTGCCCAAATGCCCCCCAGCCCTGTGCCCCTCCCTGGACGCCCTTGTCCAGCACCAACCACACTGGCACTGCCCTTGAGGAACTATACATGGGGTCAGTGGGTGGCCAGAAGTCCCTAACAGCATGAATTTCACTCTCCTAAGGCAAGGGTGCCTGTGGGAAGCCTTATGGAATATCTGGACAAGGGCACACTTGGGCATAACCTCCACTGACAATCGCTTGAGACACCCACCAGCTCAGGGTTGACTCTGTTTATCCACATGGTACTGATGCCATTAGCATACAATGGCACCAGCATTCCTGGTGGATACACCAAAATTGGCCACCCAAAAGACTAAAAAACACAACCTCATTGGAGGAATTGAAACTGGGCTAGGTTTATTGGGACCAGCTGAATTCATGGCTAATGAAGAGAGGTAATCCTTAGCGAAAAATTCCCTTTCAGAAATAGACCACGTAGAGGGACCGCTATTCCAAGAAGAAGGAAAGGGATGGGAGGCTTCCCTAAAAGATGATGCAGCATTCATCAAATGGATAAAAGAAACCAGACAATCCATAAAAACAAACTCCCAAACCCAAAGGTGGCTCATTACAATGAGGGCTCATTACAAGTCATTACAAATGGAATCCGAGGTAGCTATGAAGCCTACAATACTCAGTGCTGAGGCACAATCTAAACACCTATGGAAGATATATAGTTCCCCTAAATCTGTGGATGTTTTTAAATGGTAAAGGTGACTTCAGACACTGTATTCTTAAAGCTCAGGCACCGAAGTTGAATGAGGCTCAAAAGTATTCTGTAGCTCAGCTAGCAGGCACTGGGACCATTGTAAATAACACAAGGCCACTCCCCATGGAAAGGCAATGGGCTATTGCAGCTAATGAAAACACACGGCATCCTATTTCCCGCCCACATTGTGAAAACAGAAAAGGAGACCAGTTATGGCCTCCAACCACTTGGAACCCTGATTTCTTCCAAATTTGCCCTTTAATATCCACTCCCATGGGACGTAACATTCGGTACATGGGAAAGGGCTGTTTTTATTGAGAGGAATACCAAAATGACAATGTAAAGTTATATAATTTCTTCTGTAACAAATCCTCTTTTTCTCTTTCAAATACAAGTATGTGGTGCAACACAAATGTGGTGGGAAAAAATAGGTCTATCAACAGTAAACACGTCCTATGACAATTTAGACACTGAGGACCAGATGTTTTTTGAATTTGACTTGTATCAGATGGTTGTTATACCTATGGAGACCAACTGACCAGAAGAAAAATTAAGTTTATTGGATTCTGATTTGGAGCCAGTCACACAACTCTCAAATGAAATTTATTATAAGGTTCAAATGACCACTGCTAAGGAAGGTAAACACATTGTACGTCTGATTAAAGAATATGATAATGCATGTAGGTTTTTTGGTTTTTGTTGATTAGGTTGTTTGCTATATTCTGATTCTACCTGTAACTTTCTTGGATGCCTAATCATCACTGTTTTTATGATACTTGTCTCTGTATTATCATTATATATCTCTTGAAAATGTCATGACAGAGAGAGGAAAAGAAAAGACACAATCAAAGACCCAGATCATAATAGCTTGTACAATAGATCTGATCCAGGATGTGTTTTTCAGACTGAACCCTCAGCCGGACTCTCTCTCACCCCTTAAATAATTGGTTATTAAATAGGTCTAGCCATGTCCTTCCCCTGAGAGCCAACATTGCTAATGTCGAAATTATCAACACCAATGTCAGGCGACCAAATAGACACCTCTCGGAATGAGCCTTCCTAGCACTGTGGGACCTCCTTCTGGCTGTTGGCCATGGGCCTGCACACACACTCCATGGAATAATCTCTAGCTAACAGAGGGAACTGAGGACTGAACTCTGACCTCTTTTTGTCTTGCTCAAATTCCTTTTCAAGGGGCCTGGACAGTCATGCTTTACAAATAATAAAGTTTCGTTAAAACAGATCTCTTTGATGCAGTATAATGTGGCTTATTTTCTAACCTGACTGCAGTATGGCATCACATGACAGACAGCAAATCCTTCATCTTAAGTATTCTCCTGCCTACTGACTCCAGATTTTTAGATAAAGCTTAACTCTCTCAACCAATGGCCACCCATTTAGAATCCCTAAATCCACCTATGACTTGTAAGTCCCTGCTTCAAGATGTTCTTCCTTTATGGGCCGAATCAATGCACACCTTGCATGTATTGATTTATGATTTAACTTGCAATTCCTGTCTCCCTGAAATGTATAAAGAGAAACCATAATTGCTTTGGGTGCACTTTCTCAGGAACTCTTGAGATTTTGTCTGTCTGGGCCATGGTCACTCATACTGGCTCAGAATAAACCTCTTTAAATATTTTGGCAGGATTTGGTTTTTCCATCATCAAGATAGAGACAGAGATAGAAAGAGAGAGAGAGAACCTGTGTGATTGTGCCTTTATTAAGGGCTGTGGATGTTACCCCTTAGTCTTCTTCAAGGGGACTGTGGATTGTCCAGTCTAAAGGCAATGTGAGCAAAAGGCGGCACTTATTTACATGACTTTGGCATTGACCGTTAGCTTTTATTATGGTCAGTAGCTGTGGGGTGCTTTGGGTTTTCGGTCAGTGCGATGAGGAAAAATGGACCATATTACCAATAACCACACCAGGAGGGGATGTTTTATAATAACTAGGCCAAAAAATGTCAGGGTACAACTAGGTTTCAAACAACTATCTCAGGCCTAAAAATGGATTCCATGGCAGCAACTATGTTAAACAAATTTAGGACACTCCCTTTCAGCTGCAGACTCCCTCTGTTGAGATCATCTTATCTCCCCCATTGCTCTAGTCCTCCTTCAGCCCCAGCATCAAGGCATCTCCTCCTCAAAGTGTTCACTGAGCCACAGGTGCGGCCCGGTGCCAACCGTGTGTTCCCGCAACATCACCACACTGAGCTGGAGTGGCCTGTTGCTGGTCCACATCCACGACTGAGCTCTGAGAGCTACAAGTCAGGGACGGTGTAGGTACCATTCTCCCCAGCACCTGTGACAACAGGGCCGTGAGGGTACTTCATAAATATTTAATTGAATATGGATATGAACCCCTAGTACAGTGCGTAGCAGAAAATAGGTGCTAAATAAATGATAGTCATTCTTCTTTGTTATTCCAACTTCAACATTCTGGGATTACAGAAAACTGACTAATTGCATAGCTGACATCTGGTTGGCACTGATCTTGCTGTGATGAGCCTGCCAATTTGCGCAATTCCAAAACCAAATATAGACTGCAAGGGCAAAAAAATCCCCACTGACAAACAGAGATGGGCTGATGCTGTGCCAAATGGCTGGATCTGGGGGCTGTCTGCACTGCTAATCTGCGGTGGTCCACCCTGTCTCCCATGGCACCTGTTTGGAGATGAGATGTGCTCTCCACTGGGCCTGTGCCTGCTCGTGCTCTGTAGCTTTATTCTTTAATTGTCAATCCCATGCTTTGTGCTCAGGAGCCTTTCTTGATTTCTCAGCTGGACATGGCTTCTCCTTTTTTCTACTCTCAAAGCACCTCTCATTGGGCTGTACTGGAATCGGAGGTGGAGTAAAATCCACCTCTGGGCACTGGGCTCCCGCTAGTCCTCTGCACAGCCATGTGTCCGGTGTGGCTGCACAGAATCCTAACAGCAGCCTCTGAAGGAGGGGCCCTTGGCATCCCCATTTCAGACACGGAAAACTTGAGGCTCAGATCCTTGCTCAGAAGTAGCAGAGCCCCTGCTCAACCTTGAACTCAACTCCGTGAGCTCTGACTCTACCACAGGGTAACAAGGTTGTTTTGTCTTACTCAGGGGTAGTAGGCTTAGGAAATGTCATTTGTTTTTGACTTTATGAGTTTTTCTCCATTCAGGCATTAAATTTATTTTTTTTGTGTAGTCAAATTTCTTCTTCCTATGTTAAAAAGCTTCTGGACTGTGATTGAATCTTTCCCATTTTGGGACATTGAAATACTTTCTCAAGATTTCCTCTAATCCTCTTATGAAGTTTATTTATGTTTTTTTTTAAAGTCGAAATCTTTTAGGCATATGGAGTTTATTTAGATGTAAAGAGGGAGCTAGAAATCAATTTATTTTTTTCCAATTAGCTACTTGTTTACAGATATGTCCTTCTTGTCCCCACTGATATGCAAAACTGCCTTTTTTTCATATACTAAATGCTCATCTGTAAGTGGATTTATTTCTAGACTCTCTCTTGTGTTCTAATTTCCCTCTCTATTTATACATCAGTACTGTTTGTTAATTATTATAGCTTTGTAACATATTTAACTCTTTGGAAGGGATAGATTACTCTCATTGTTCTTAGTTTTTTAGAAGAATTTTCCTATTTTTGCACACTTATTCCAAGTTCTTTCCTAAAACTTAACTTTGCACAGATGACATAGATATGTACATGTTGAACACATGGATAACTTTACTTTGGGCTTCTGGACAAAAGGACTCCTGAGTTGCTTTTAAGGTGTAATCTGCTCGTAGGTAGAAAAGATGCTGTATTTTGCATTATCCAAATCAGGGCTCAGGCAGTTAACTAACGAGAAACTAGGAAGGTGTCTGGACTGAAGGTTTGTGTCCTTTCAAATTCATATGTTGAGACACTAACGCCCAATGACACGGTATTAGGAGGTGGGACCTTCGGGAGGTAAGTAGGTCATGAGAGTGAAGCCTTCATAAATGTGATTATTGTTCTTTTAAAAGAGACCTCAGAGAGCTCTTTTGCCCCTTCCACCATGTGAGGTTACAGCAAGAAGACCAACACCTATAAACCAGGAATTGGGCCCTCAACAGACACTGAATTTGTCAGTGCCTTGATCTTGGACTTCTCAGCTTCCAGAACTGAGAAATAAATGTTTATTATTTAAGACACCCAGCCCATAATATGTTTGTTATAGCGATCCGAGCTAAGATGGAAGGAGAGATACATAGCTAGAGAGCAACTTTCAATTTCCAGAGAAGCAAAAGTAAGAAAGGATTTTAAAGATTAATGTGTCATTTAATAGAAAGAAAACCGAACTTGTTGGAATTTAAGTGACTTGGCTAAGATCATACAATTAGTAGGTGGCAAAGTCAGGACGAGGACCCGTCTCCTGCCTCTCAGTTGAATCTTCTTTCCACTACATGGTGCATCACTCCTGTAAAACCATCACTAGAGCGTTTTGTTTTTCAAATAAAGAGGTGGGAGACTTCAGTTCTTCCTAATCCCTCCTCTTTAAACATTCCACAGAAGGTCCACATTAAAAGAAAATGTACCAGATCGGAAAATTCTGTTATATTTCTTCTCCATTTAAAGGCTACTTGGTTAAGTTGGCAAGAGTTGAAGCATAGCAATAGAACTTTAGAATACTTTTTTCTTTACCCTAATTAGTAAGGGTAACTCATATATTTTATAGGAATTGTACGCATCTTTCTCCTGGCTTTTCACTTTTTCCATTGATAAAACACCCTAAGCCATCTGGAGAGAGCTGGAGTGTGGCTTCATTTCGGTTCCGCGGCAATGATGCTTTGGGCAGTGAAGGGAGGAGAGTGAGGCGTCTCCGGAGTCACAGTTTCTCTGGCCGATGGCTGTCAGTCCTGGAGATAACTTTGTATCTCTCTGCGCAGTGATGGAGCGGAGTTTGCAAGTGAGCCTTCCGAGAGTTCGCCCGAGGAGCAAGTGTTCCGCCACACGCGTCCCAAGTGCACTCTCACTTCACCCCCAAATTTGAAAAATATTCTCAGATAGCTAAGAGGAGACAGGTACCTTCTAAGTTAAAATTGATGAAGAATAACAGAGTGAAGCTCACAGCTCAGGTTTATCTTCGAAGGGTTAAATTTGAATAAAAAAGTTTAATTTCTGCCATGTCATGCTTATTACTTGGTGATACATATCTGTGTTAATTATTTTCTATTTACGTGAAAGGCAGTTTAGAACGTGCTAAAATGTAAAACAAACATACAGCTTTCCTTCACTTGAGCCAAATTTTTTATATCCCATTTTCCAAAAATACGTATCTTATTTCCAGAAGAAGTCGAGGTGTGTGGCCAGAGCTAAGAACGTTGGATGTTCACAGTCTGCGCTGCGCGTGGCTATTTATAAAATGCTCCAGTTTTGCCTTCTGTTCTCCACACTCTCTAGTCTCTTATTCTATGTCCTTCTTTTCCTAAAATGCTGGCTATGGCTCCTGCATACAAAATTTTCAAGTCTTTTTTTTTTTTTTTTGCTAGGGTTCCTTTTTGATATTTGATGTCATTTGGGGATTGCCTAATGAAGTCTCACACACTCTGCCTGCACCTACATTTTATATTTTTTTGGTTTGGGTTTTTGTCCTTTCTTGGACTCAGTAACAAATTTTCTGCAGCTTCTCCTCCTCACCCTACTTAGTCCCAGGGTGGCCTGGCACCTCTGAAGGATGCCAGAGGCCCCTCCCTGAGCTGGCGAGTCCCCAGAACCATCATTCTCTCTGCTCCTCTTTCCAGCCTAGGCCTCACTGCTTGTTGCTGGGCCTGAGCTGTGCTCCCTATGGTAGCTTGTTCCATCAGAGCGGAATCCATTTCTAAATCATTGATTTTTAGATCAACATGATTTTCTTAGAGATCACAAAATGCAGCCTCCCCATTTTACGGATGTGAAAACTGAGACCCAGAGATGGCAAATGGCTTTCAGAAGGTCACATCAGTTTGGTAGGTAGAATAATGTAATCAGTAGATTTTTATCACATGATCATGAGTTAGGACATGGAAGAGGGAAGTAAAAGAACAAATCACACATATGTAGTAATAGGACTCATGAACCGATAGATAGATAGATAGAGACTCACTCTGTCTACCTAGCTAGAGTGCAGTGGCATCATCATAGCTCACTGCAACCTCAGACTCCTCGGCTCAAGTGATCCTCCTGTCTCAGCCTCCCGAGTAGCTGGGACTACAGGTGCCTGCCACCACACGCGGCTAACTTTTCTATTTTTAGTAGAGACGGGGTCTCACTCTTGCTCAGGCTGGTCTTTAACTCCTGAGCTCAAGTGATCCTCCCGCCTCGGCCTCCCAGAGTGCTAGGATTACAGGAGTGAGCCACTGCGCCTGTCCATGAACCCTTATTAAACTCGTGATAACTCTGGGTATTAATCTGCTTGGGCTGCCATGACGAAACGCCATAAACTTGGTGGCTTACACAACAGAGATGTATTTTCCCACAGTTCTGGAGGCTCCAAGTCCAAGATCCACATGTGAGTAGAGTTGGTTCCCTTCGAGGCTCGCACGTGGCTGCCCCTCACTGTGCCCTCACCTGGGCTTTTCTTTGTGCACACTTCCCCGGGGTCCTGCAGTGTGTCCTGGTTTCCTCTTGTAAGGACACTAGTGGTATTGGATCAGGGCCCACCCTCATGGCCTCATTTTAACTTAATCACCTCTATAGAGGTCCTGTCTCCAATACAGTCGCAGTCTGTGGTACTGGGGTTAGGACTTGTGTTCCCTGAAGTGAACACCCTTCAGCCCATGACATCCTGTGGGGTTAGGACTACTATTAGCAATATCCCCATTAACGGATAATGAAAGAAGACACAGAGACCGTGATTCACTAGCCCAAATTTACTCAGAGCGTAAGTGGTAGAGTCAGGATTTGAACACAGGTGATCTGACCTCAGCAACTTGCTCAGCGTGTGTTTGGAGCTCAGAGTCCTGCTTAGAAAATGTTCCATAATGACACTGTTGTAATGTTAAGTATGGTCCACTGAATGAACTGGTGCTACCTAAATATCTCTTTCTATGAAGAACAGTGTTTATTTATTTATTTTTTTCTTTTGCCCTGACTTTTTCCAAACCCTTTGGTTCCAAGTCCTATGTGTCAGCAAGGCCAAGAGTGCTCATGTGTATGAACAGAGCTGTGTCGCTGAGGTGTGTATAACACAGTTGTATCACCTGAGATGTGTATGAACACAGCCATGCACCTGAGGTGTATGTAACGCAGCCATGCTACCTAACTCATGTATAACACAGCCATGTCACCTGAGGTGTGTAGAAACACTGCCGTATCACCCAAGGCACGTATGAACACAGCCATGCACCTGAGGTACTCATGAAGAATTGCAGAAATGTACAGGAAATATTAAAAGGAGACATGAATTTTCCTTCAGAACACCTAGGCTTAGCTCATCCATAGCTAATTAAATTTGAGATCAAGGGTATATGAATAAATAATTTTAATCTCAGAATTTTCATTAAGAAAATTCACTATACCTTCATTTAATAGACATCTCCTATAGTCTGTATTCATAAAGCATAGATGGCTCTATACTAGTCTATAACCTGGAGAAAATTTATCAAAAAAATTCAGTGACACAGCCGGAAGGAGAGCCAAATGCCCACTAAGGTCTGATTTCCTGCAAGGAAGCTGTCGATTCACCATCATTTCTGGTCACCCTGTCACGGAACACAGCAGCAAGCTGTCAACTCCCTTCTAACTGCAACTTCAACATATTTAGTGACAAAAATAGCTGTCCTCACTCCCTCAAACTTCATAGGGAAAATGACCTGCCCAGGCCTTGCTATTATAAAACCTTCGCAATCACTGCGAGCTGAATGAGCTCCTGCAAGACAACGTCAGTGAAACTGTTGGAGAAAAAGTCAAAAGGGGCCTTTTCCTCTGCTCAAGGGAGGTCCAACTCAACCTCTGCTGAACAATTTTAATGCAAACAAGATGAACAAAAGGTCCACAAATTTACACAGAAATAGCAAAAGTTTTTATAATGTTAAAATAAAAGTAAAGCCTTTTTCTATCATAAATTTCAAGTCTTCCACTGAATAAATAAGAAAATGCATTTATAACTATATTAAGGTGTTAAGGCCTTTCTTACCAATCTTTAATCATTTAATCAACTGCAATATCACAAAATAAAACGTAAACCTTTGTTGTGGGAAAGCTGTCAATGACAGTAGAATAGATGGTTCATATCTTCATTAATAACAGAGTTTCTAAAATAAAGCATGGAAATGGTAACTGTAATATATATTTCAATTTTAATGACTAAGATTTAGAGAAATCAGTTACTGTCTCTCTTTCTCTCATTGCTTCCAAGGATTGGCTTCCAGGTTTCTGAACAACACCTAGGCACCTTCTAACAGATCTTATCACACAACCTGGGGAACTGTCGAGTCTCACTTCTGATTTATTCATGAGGAATTTTAGACCCAGACCCAGAGTGTCATCTGTCTAAATCCTGCAGTTCCTGCTATATGCTGGTGCCAGGACTAACATCTGGGTCCCTGGCCTCCCCTGTCAGTCTTCTGTCTGCATCTGTCTCTACAGGAGGGTGGTTCTGGGGAATGTTAGAGAAAAGCATTTCCTGGCACAGAGAACTTCATGGGATTTTTTAAATCTTTGAGAAATTATGATTGCTGTGTTAAGAACAGTTTTATCTAAGATAATGATGCCATCTAGGTACTTCCACTAAGCCTAAAATATATTTTTTACTTGTTCCTAAAATCACATTCACTAAGATATTCACAATTCTAATACCAGGTGCACCTTTTACATCTTGCACAATAATTAAGTATGGAAAGCAATCTGAAAAGCCCAAAGCATGCAGGTTTTACTGCAGCTGCAAACTTGTAAATATAGTGAGCGAATACTTAAAAACAATTGCAGCTGATTAGTGGGAAACATCAGCACAATTCTTTCTAAAAAGGATTTGAAGAGCAAACAAATACCTGCCTGTGTAGGAACTTCTGCAAAAAATACTAGACATTTAGTACATTATTAAAGCAGTGACTTCAGTGATAAAATAATCACAGGTAGATTGGGTCTCTGCACAAAACGAGAGAGGAACTTTTACAACAGCAGGGCAGCACTGGGCCTGACACACTGTAGCACACTAGTGATCTCAGTGAACACGATGGCCTTATGGTTGTCTTGCAAAGCCATTCAGGGTTGCAGAGACCACAACCAGCCCTTGGAATTTTCCTCTTCCTTCTATACAAAGTGAGATGTTTGTTAAGAATGGATATGTCTTGTCTGGTTGCCCAGGTCTGTCCAAATATTATTGAGTGTTCACAGTCCATCTAACGAGATGAAACCATGAGCAAGTATATGCCATGATCCATGTCAACAAATGACTTAGATTTCAAAGGAAAAACAGAGCTTTTGCATGGGGAGGTTGGGGAAGTAGCTATCTAGGAGGAGTTTGAAACATTGTCCTTAGGATGTGTCTGAAATGTTAGCTGGACAGAGCAGGGGAGATGATGGCAAAAGAGGGAAGGGCCCTCCAGGGATTGAACACCTTGAGCACAGGCACGTTCAAGTGCAGATCATGGTCAGGGATGGAGAAAGTCCTGCACAGGGGAACATGGAGGTGAGGAGCAGAGAATCGGGAGGACGAGGGCCAGGCCAGGCCATGCCTTGAGCTTGAATAGTGCATCCAACAGGGAAGCCTTAGAGGTGATGCCCTCAGAAGTGTGTGGAGCCTGGTTCTGCAGCATCACTGCATGTTGGCTCCCATCTTTCCATTCTAGTATGTAGATCTGGAACCCTTGGTCATCTCACCCACTGCTTGGACTTTGAGATAATGGAATCACACATTTCAAACCAAAGTTATGCCCAAAGCAGAAAATGAGATACGCATGTGCTTTCTATTTGCCCAGACACTGTGGCCAGTCTTCTGCAGAATGTGCCTCTTTTCTAGTTAGATATTGATTCCAGAAGATAAAATCATTGTCTTCTACATTGTGGGTTCCTCTTGCACTTGAACATGGCATCCTGTATCTGGTGATTGCAGGGAGCATTGTGACATGCCTTGTGTGTCTCACACTGAGCTTCTCAGTGAGCAGGTGAGTCCGTACAGTGTATCAATTTTGGATATGATGAAACCAGATTGGGTCCTATTTTTTTTTTTTTTTTGGCTGTTAAAAAAGAAGATGTAATTTTTAGAGTTGCTGAAGAGATGGAGGAGTAGAAAACTTCCCCTGAAAGTTCTTCTAGTGATTCAAGGGCACAGAAGACCTGCAGGTCTCAGGACCATGGTGTCATCCCTGCAAGGGAACTGTGTGGGCTGGGACTCTCTACAAAACATTACACCATCTCTGAGCCCCAAGCATCATTGGTTTTTAAATACATGTGAATCCTGTAGTGAGAAAAGAGGTTTCAAGTTAGACACTTGAGATGGAATTTAAAAAGTCTTTTATAGATATTTACGGGTTGAATTTTACCCCCTCTCCCCAGGTATATGTTGAAGTTCTAACTCCCAGTACCTCAGAATGTGACCTCATTTGGAAATAGTGTTGTGCAGATGTCCTTCGTTAAGATGAGGTCATACTGGAGTAGGGTGAGCCCCTAATCCAATGTGATGCGTGTCCTTACAAGAAGGAAATTTAGAGACAGACAAACACACGCAGGGAGGACTCCACATGAAGATGAAGGTGGAGGTCAGGGTGATGCTTCTACAAGACAGCGGATGACAAAGATCACCAGAAAACCACCGGAAGCTGGGGCAGAGGCATGGAACAGATTCTCCCTCACAGCCCTCAGCAGGAACCAACGCTCTTGACACCTTGATCTCAGACTCCCAGCCTCCGGAACTGGGAGAACGCACGTTTCTGTGTGTAATCTGCTTGCTCTGTAGTTTTTATTGCGGCAACCCTAGCAAACTAATGAGATCTCAATGACTGAGGGGGAGACCCTGCCCAGGCAAGCATCGTCCATGCAAAGGGCATATCATGAAAGGACATTGGTGACAGTGATGGTTATTTCCCCACCGTTTACAGGGGCTTTCCCATAATCGCTGTGTGATTTCTGTCAAGCTGCATTTTATCCAGATGCCAAATGTCTTTATCTTACACAGAAGTTAGCTAGTTCAGGGTGTGAACTATGATACATTTTTGGTTATTGTTTAATTTACTGCTGCTGTGTAAATCTACACATTTCCTCGGGTTGTCCGGACTAGAGTTCTGAGCAGGAGTGAAGGTCATGCTAGTTTATTTTTTACTAAGGACTTAGTATGTGCAATATTTTATTTCAGGTACCTTGGGAAATGCCAAGTTAAAGAGAATAAAATTGCTGTCTTCAAATCATTCTAATGAAAAATGTAGTCTATAAATCAATGACTATAAACCAAAATTTCAATTGATAACCGGTAACCTAAATGAAATTTTATTTCCAATAAAACGGGCTAGGTTACTCAGACCAAGACTTCTTCTGAAAACAATAAATTGCATTGGTAAAACATTTTAAAATGATACCTGAAAGGTATTGGAGAGATGAAACCAGAGTGGGAAGGATCCGGGCACGTGTTGGGGTAAGTGGAACCCTGAACAAGGAAGCCCCGGCCCACAGTTCAACCAAAGCCAAGGAGACAGACTTGTCTGTCTGGGACACCACTGGGACACCACCCCTTGCATTCGTCCTGGAGCCACAAGCTGAGAACTGTGGATAGCTGTTTACAACTCCAAGTGGAGAGTGTCCTAAAATAGAGTGAATAATAAGGTGCAGCTAAGACATATGGAGAAAGAGAGTCCAGGGTCTGGAGACATCTTTAAAGAGAGCCCTGGACCAAACAGTGCCTGAAGGGCACAGTCAGTTACATGAGATGACAAATTGTCCCTTTTGTTTTTTGCTCTTTTGTCTTGGTTTAGTTTTAGCTCTTTTGCAGCAAAAAGATTCTGACACAGAGGACATCTTTGTGCCCAAGGTAGCCCAGTCATGATTTAGGTGGGTTATTTTTAAGAAGACTGTGTAAAGAGAAAGACCTGGGAAATGTCTGCATTCAGGCTGTAGGTCTGGGAAGACAGTGAGAAGCTGTACACTGGGACCAGGCTCTCAGAGGTAAAACATGAGACTGAGGAGAATACAGCTTCTGTGGACCCAAGGGAGAGAAGGTGGATATCCACTGTATCAACTCATGCAGGGCTCAAGGAGGATGAGCATCAAGGGATGATTGCATTTGAGGACCAGGAGGTCACTGGTGACTTTGGGAGAGCCTACTCACAGGTCACATGGAAAGATCTGACTGTAAGACTTGGGGATAACATAGTTACTATCCATTACACATTTGAGAGTCTACTGAGCTGGCCTACAATTTCTCAGATATATCCAATATTCTCTGTCATTTTTCCTTAGACTAAGCTCATGGGATGAGTCTGAGGAAAATAGAAACACATAAATAAGTGAGTTTCAATTTTCCTTCAAAGACCAGAATAGCACTGGAAATGGGACATGCTGAACAAGAGCAGAAACAGCCTTTCTACGCAGCCTTGTCAGTTTCCTTCCTTCCATCACATTTCTTTTATCTTCGATGTGAATGCTCCATCTGCTGTTGGAAAGCTGGTGCTAACCAGATGCTTTGCTCCTGAAATCATCTTAAACCTCTTGGTAGAACTGTTGATGTTACCACAGGATCACAGGCGGCAGTTTGACATTTTAAAAATGGAATGTGTTTTATTTAGACTATTTTAGTTGCAAAGAACACAGATTCAATCAAGTGGAAGTTGATTGTAAGGGTGGCAAGTATAATTTTGTCCCATAATGCTGGGATGAAGGGAGAGAAGTATTTTCACATTTTGCTAAACCAAGCACGTTTGTCTTGGTCCCCACTTTGCCAGAGCTGGTTGTATATTTACAACTTCCATGGTCGGGTGTTAAGGACTCCTATTCCCCTCCCCTCGGGTTCTGAGAAGCTGGGAGCATCCCCAAAGCACAAGCTCCATTGTGCACGAATGCCTCTGCTGGGTCACACTAGAGTCCCGTTGGCCAAAGTAGTTATACAACCAAGTCCAGGGTCAAGTGATGCGCGGGGGAGGGGACTACATAAGGCCATCAACTGAGAGGCTAGATTCGCACAAAATAACCATTCAGCACAGACTTACTCAGCTCTTCCATCCAAACCTGGTCGCTTCAGGTTAAATTTCTCAGTCATAAATGTCTACAGTACTTGGTGATTATCCTTTCCTGGTGATAATCACATGACAGGTTTTTCTAATGGTCTCCATGTTCCATTAGACTGTGAGTGCCATAAGGGTGGGAGGAGTGGAGGTGTTCTTCGACGCTGTATCACTACCAAAAGGCACTGTGCCTGGGACAGCACAGGATGGGGAATTGTTGCCCCACCCAAGACGACCAGCTGGACTACTATGTGACACAAACATGTCCACCTAGGCTGCCCCATGAGCAGTTTTTCTCAGACCTAGCAGACCCTGGGTTGGACACACCTAGTGCAGAGCGCTTAGGAAGAAGTTGGGGCAGCATGTCTTCAGCATTAAGTGAGGGGGTCGGATCACGTTATAGGAGCACCATGTCCGAGGGCAGGCGTGTCCCACAGCGCCTCCTAATTCCAGAGCCATCCCCTGATAAAGCAGCTTTTAGATAATCATTTTGTTCCCTAACAGGCTCCTAATTAGATGAGAGATTTCCCTCTTTATCAAGTACTACAGCCTTTCCCCTCATCATACAAGTCAGTGTCATATGGATTGGTTGATACAATCTACACTCCAAATTTTTGACCAGTGATAGGTGCTTGGCAAGAAGCAAGATTAAGCAGTTTGAACATAGGCTCTAGAACAAGACATCCCTGGATGTGAACTTGGACACCGCCCACTCTTCCTTGCCTGGTATTGGCCAAGTTGCTGAACCCCTGTGGGTCTGTTTTGCCTTTTGCAACATGTTTATAATAATATGTTTCCTTTAGGGTTTTAATGAAGATTAAATTAAATACCATAAGTAGGACTGCCTTCCCCCCATCCCCTACCCACACCCAGTTTGTCATATACTGACTGGTATTGAGGATTCTTAGCATGGAAGAGCCAGATCCATCTCAAACTCTTGAGAAGAGATAATGTAAACTTAAAGTGTGGAGACTGAGCATGAGACACTCTGGAGATACTGAACTGGATTAAAACAGTTGTAATCTTAAGAAAGAAAAGAATCTAAAATATAGCTTATTTTTAGGATCTCAGTGAAATATTCAAGCTAAGAACAAAGTTCTCTATTCAGTTCAAAAACATTAAACACAGCATGAAAATAATGTATCTTAAAAGCTCATATTGCTGGGCATGGTGGCTCACACCTATAATCCAGCACTTCTGGGCTGAGGTGGGGGCCTCGCTTGAGGCCAGGATTTGGAGACCAGCTTGGGCAGTATAGCAAGACCCTGTTTCTGCAAAAAAGAAAAAAGAAAAACTAACTGGGCATGGTGGCACAGGCCTATAGTCCCAGATACTCGGGAGGCTGAGGCAGGAGAATTGCTTGAGCTCAGTTTAAGGTTGCAGTGAGCTATGCTGATGCCACCGTACTATAGCCTGGGCAACAGAGGAAGACACTGTCTCAAATAAAAAAAAAAAAGCTCATATTCACTAACTTGGGATGACTAAGATACCTACCTATATAAGTATTCTGAACCTTTCTTAAAAGTAGTTGGAAAATACAGACAAACTTTGTAAGAAATCCCAGAACTACTCATGTGAAAAAAAAAAACCTTCTATTTTGGTATTGAAAACAACATAATTATTGTATTTTTAAAGTTTCAGTTTTTTTCTGAAGAATAAACTAGAAAGTTTCTATGCTCAATCTTTCATTGATGCTGACCGTTTGGGAATAATGGCTTAATCATGGTTAACATGGAGGATATTTAGGATCTAAATGATGAAGCAGACAGGTCAGAATTCACTGAATCATTCTGGAGAAACCATTCCTACAGGTGCTTTGTGCAGGCATCGCAAAAATTCTACCGTCAGCTGTGCACGGTGGCTCACACCTACAGTCCCAGCACTCTGGGAGGTTAAGGCAGGATTGCTTGAGCTCAGGAGTTTGAGGTTGCAGAGAGCCATGATGATGACACTGCACTCTACCCAGGGTGATAGCACAAGACTCAAAATAAATAAATAAATTAATTAATTAAATAAATTTAAAAAATAAAAATTCTACAGTCAGGGAAATTATTCTACTATATTGCCACTCATATTGCTTTAAGAACTCTTACCTATTATTCAATTTAAATGGTTTCTTCCTCCCGTTTATACCTTTGCATTTGCATGGATTCTTTCTGAAAATAGAATTTTTTCTTTACTTACATTTTTGAATTAGAATGATGCTCAATTAAAAACCACTATAATTATACAGGATTCTGTTGTAAAATTATTAAAACTCAAAATGAAAGAATTCCTATCCCAAAGTATTTTAGGCAATTTTTGGAAGGAAGGATTTAATGATGTGCCTGGAGCCTACATCTTTGTTTCTTATCACCAGTTTCCTTTTAGATAACCTCCCCCATTATGAATAATCCTTAGCATATTCTAATATAATGCATTCATCTTAATGACTTCCATACAGATTGATCAACTTTTAAATAAATTCTTAAATTAATTAATGATTTATTTCTCACTCGTTGTGATTTATGCCTGCACATTTTATTTATTCTCCAGTTCCAGCGTCTTGGAGGTTGTTATGGACTGAATGTTTGTGACCCCTCAAAATTCATACATTGAAGCCCTAACTCTTCATATGATGATACTAGGAGGTGGGCTTTTGGGAGATAATTAAGTTAAGATGAAGTCTTGAGAATGGAGTCCCCATGATGGGATTACTGTCCTTATACAAGAAAGAGTTAGCTTTCTTTCTCTCCCCCATGTGAGGGTACAGCTCAAAGGCAGTCTGCAAGCAAGGAAGAGGGCCCTTAACGGGGACCAAATCAGCTGGCATCTTGACCTTGGACTTCCCAACCTCCAGAACCATGAGAAATACTTGCCTGCTGTTTAAATCACTCAGTCTGTGGTATTTTATACTAACAGCTTTAGCTAAGACACAAGTTTTCTCTCCTTTTAAAGCACAGCTAGCCTTGTTCAGCAAATTGCTAACCATTTCTGGTAAGTGCAGTACAGCTGAAAATCAAGAGAAGATGGTAGTGATGAAGCCGTCTAGCCAGGTGGTGGAGAAAGAGGGATAACATGCACCAACGCTCATTTGAGAAGAATGTTGGAGAGGATGGTGTGAATGTTCTCTAATAAGAAACCTAAACAGGTTATGGTGGCTCATACCTGTAATCCTAGCACTCTGGGATGCCGAGGCGGGAGGATCGCTCAAGGTCAGGATTTTGAAACCAGCCTGAGCAAGAGCGAGACCCTGTCTCTACTAAAAATAGAAAGAAATTAGCTGGACAACTAAAAATATATATAGAAAAAATTGGCCAGCATGGTGGCGCATGCCTGTAGTCCCAGCTACTTGGGAAGCTGAGGCAGAAGGATCGCTTGAGCCCAGGAGTTTGAGGTTGCTGCGAGCTAGGCTGACACCATGGCACTCTAGCCTGGGCAACACAGTGAGAATCTGTCTCCACAAACAAAAAAAAAAAAAAAAAAAGAAAGAAAGAAAGAAAGAAAGAAAGACAGAAACCTAAACAGTGATACAGAAGTAGCATATCAAAAAGCACAACTAATTGTTTTTTCCCCAAGTTAATGAATCATCCAATTGTTTTGGTGTTACAGTCATGGTTATTTCGGTGTCTTTCTATGGTTGATGGTATCATTAATTAATGTCACAATTTTACAAATAATTTTACATTTTTTAAGGTTGTTATGTTTGACACACTAATGTGCTTTCAAAAGAGATCATCTGTAGTTTTCTTATTATTTATAGATTTTGTCAATCTTAAAAAGAGGGCTATTAAATATTTTGGAGATGGTTTGTTAGTTTTATGCACTCATAGCATTGTTTTCTTATTATTTCAATATCAATCAATCTTTAGGTCTCAGGGAATTAAATCAAGGGAATGGAGAGCTCTTCTCTTCTTCTCCAGCTCCTACTCCCCGTCACCTGTCATTAGTCCCACGTGACTCGTAAGGCTCAGAGTGAGCTATATTGAGCTCCCATATAAACTTGAGGGAGATATATTGATTTCAACCATCTGGAAATCCATCTTAAGAATGGAGATAAGCAACCAAAGGACAATTATTAAATAGGCAATAATGCTATTCCCCTGGATAATGAACTGGGAAAAGTCCCCTTTGGTTTATTGCAGAATTTGCCACTTAACATTATAAGTTCATGTTGATAGAAGAGTTTTGTCCAGTATTTTCCTTTACAAGCAGTTATCCCTGAAGGGAAGAACTATGGGAGAGGCAGGCTTTCCAATTGCAAATTCTTACAGATGAAATTTTAGCAGAGTCTACCTTTTGTGCAAGAATGACGTATATCACAAATAGGGTGTACCCTCAGGATTTGATGGAGAAATGAAAATAGGAAAATCACCTTCAGAGATAATTTGTTACTGATGAGACTAGGAAGAAAGCCTTTAAATCACATCAAAAAATTCTCAAGGAGATAATAGGAGTATAATTTAATAAACTTGGTCTAATTAATGATGACATTTACTATTGTCAAGACAGGAGGATGATATCCTGCATGGAGATTGGAAAAGAAGTAAGGACAAGGAAGAATTTTTCAATATTTCTTAAGTACAGTAGAGATCCAGGTGGCTGAGGAAGAAATATTTTCCCTGGAGCAGAGAATAAAAATACATCATGAAACTATAGATCTTACCAGTTCCCTTGCCACTGTAAATGCATAATTTTGGCCTTTGGTTTACAAATATGAATCGTGGTATGTTCATCAGAATGCTCTTGTGAACAAGTAGCAGAAACCAGCTGAGACCCGCGTAGGCAGAGAAGAGATCTGCTGGGGTTACTGGGGAGGCCTCACTTGGTGGGGCCCAGGAAACCACGGGGCCCAGCTCAGAGGAGCCCTGTGCTTGGGTGTAACACTCTGTGCTTGCCATTTTGACGTTCTTAATAATTTTATCTTTGAATTTGTGTTTGTAAGAGAAGTCTGGTCGGACAGTGGAGCGTTAGAGCCTCGGCCCCCCAGGCCTCCCTGTCCTGGCTGGATGTGTTCTCCACCTGCCACTTTCCTGCCGCAGTGCCCAGATCTAGGGTTGCCAGATTTAGCAAAAACAAACAAACAAAAAAGGAAACAGGATGCCTGCTTATATTTGAATTTTAAATCAATAGTAAATAGTTTTTAAGTGTAAGTATGTCCCAAATATTGCACAGGATAAATGAAAAAGTTATCTTTTGTTTATCTGGAATTTGAATTTAGCTGAGCTCTGCATTTTATCTGGCCCCCCTTTCTAACCCCAGCCACCTGTGTGGCCCTCAGCAGCAGGCTGGCCTGGGTGAGGCACAGGGATAGTCCAGGTTGGGCCCAGGAGTGAACCTGTTGCCCACCTCTCATTTAGGTACCTCTTGTATTCTGGTAGGGGGGGAGTTACAATACTTAAGGTGGGGGGTCTTCTGTCCACTGTGGAATGGGGAGCTGCCCGGCTCAGATCCCTGTTGTTGAGTGCCATAGCTGTGCTAAGTCTTGGCTGAGAGCCATGATGGTCAGGGCTGGCCAGTTAGGATCCTCATGCCCCAGGGAGCATGATATTCAGAAGCCAAAACACAAAAACCAAAACAAAACAAAATGTTAGGTAGATAGTGAGGGACCTCTGGCTCTCCTGGGGACAAAAGCAGGTGCCCCACCTTGGTGCTGCCCGAGCAATTGCTATACCTGGGGGAAGGAGGAAGCCCTGACAATCTGCAAAAGAATGTAGGGAGTTCCCTAGCCCACAGGCCAGACAGCCCAGGCACAAGAGGTCTGGAGAATGATCTACAGTAACCTAAGACTAATTATCATGTCGTTAACTGTCCATCAAAGTGGTTCAGTGGTGACATTTGAACCCCGAGGAGGGCCCAATCCAGCCAATATAAAACAAGGTCGGAGACCAAAACCAGGCCCGCTTGTTAGGACGGGGGCTGTGTGGCGACTGTATCTTGCTCTTGCTTTATAAACCTGCCCTGCTCTTCCTCAATAAACTTCGTTTTGTGCTGGCCTTGCTATAGGTATGTCTGGTCATTCTTTGGCCAAGAGCACACTAAGAACCGAGAACAGACCGCCAACCCCACGAAAACAACAACAAAAAACCCCACAAAAACAAAAAACAAAACAAAAAACCCACACACTTGGTGAGTTTAGAAAAAGGCTGCCAAAGAAAGGAAATCACGCGTATTTTAGTATCTTTAGGGCACGTGTTTCCTGCTTTTGGACGAAGGGCCCCACAGTTCCATTTTGTACTGGGCCCTGCAGACGACACAGCAGTTTTGGGTTTGTTTAACAGGAAAAGGCAATGGCATCCCTGCAATGTACTGGAGGTATAGACTCGACACTGACACAAACCTCTCCAGCTCGATGGTCTGCTCTTTTCTGAGTTTCCACTTTCTTCTCAGAGCACAGCTGCCAGAAGCTACCCGCCTCGTAGCCTAACAGCGGCGGCCCAAGGAGAAAGTGCCAGTTTGGATGAGGCTGGGACAGGACGCTCATCGGTGGACGGCGGCTGTGGCCTTTGGAGCAGTCACAGCAGTGAGCGGTGGCATGAGCAGTGAGCTCCTCTCCCCGTTAGCTGAGAGTGGAGGGCAGCGTAGAACTAACCCAGTTAGAGGAAGTCACTGCACAATAATGTCATTTTTCTACCTTAATTTGATTTTGTTTGCATTTAGTATGACTTTCTTTCCGAGGGCTCTTTTACCTCTGAATAAATTTATAAAATTAATTTCTTAAAACTACAAAGTTTAAGGCAGGGTCCCCACCTTATGACCCAACAAAATGCAAACAGCCTCTGCAACTCGGCCTATAAGGAACTTTTGGGAGTCGAACTGGCTCTAAAAGCTGTAAACCTTCTGTGGGCGCCAAGGCAAACCTTCCCCTTCACCCTTGGAAGGTTCGCTGGAACATCAATTCACAATGAAACAGATTAATACAAGAAAAGTTCTCAAATTTACTTAACGTGTACACCCGGGAACTTCCAGAAAATGAAGATTCAACTCCCCATCGGGGTTCGGAAGCTTCTATCCCCTTCTGGTAAAATGGATTATGAGGGGGGAAAAGAGGAATTCTGTCGAGGGGCAATAAAGGGTTTCTAGGGAGGATGAATAACTAGGGAGAATGAATGGAGGGGGAAAGAGATTGACTTGTAAATGATTTTCTTTGGAAATTACATTAACCTGAGAGACAGTTATTATTTGAAAAATGGGTTGGGCCAGGTCTGGTTGCATTCTTGATCCTCTTTCCTATAGATACTGAGATAACAGGCAGGGGAAGGATCCTAGGTGGGTCTGGACCTCAGGCAGATAACTCAGATGATTTGGGGGGAGCCACTGGAGGGGGTGGGAAGAAGGTCACAGAGACCTTGAGGCTTCTTCAGTCACTCCAGTAGGTCAAAATGCCATATTTTGTGATAAAATATTTCCAATTTCCTTCACTTCTTACATTTGGAGTTCCCCTAAAATTATGTGTGGGGGACTCTCTGGCATGCAAATTAGTATTCATTCTTCCATCTATTTTTTTCCTTTGTTAATTCAAGAAATATGTAGTATGTGCCAAGAACTAATCCTTGGGGCTGAAGTTTACTTGGATGAAAGAGATGTATTGTAATATAAACCTGTAAAGTTTAGTAAAAATTAAAACTGTCTAGCAAGTTCATAGTAGAGGAGTGGGTGGAGTGTTCATTCTTTTTATTTTTGAAAAAAGGTCAGGATTGGGCAGAATAGGTTTTGAATTGTGGAATAAGAGATGGGTGTCTCTCACCCATATAAAAACAGAATAAAAACAGAAAGGGCTTTGAGAGGCTGAATAGTCTAATTATGCTATTGTCACATGACTTGTCGCAGGGGAAGTTGTCTGTTCGTTCAAGCAGCAATGTAACTGCAGCCTAAACAGCATTTGCTAGTTTCCTAGGACGTTATTTTAAAGGTGTGTCCCAACAGTGAGGGAGTCACTGTTTTCCTCTTCCGTATCCAGGAGGGGGCGTTTCTCACTTTCTTTTATACACATGTATAATGGCTCATTATTTCTGCTTCTCCTTTGCAAAAAAGCATTTAATACTTTGAGCCGAGAGAAACATCAAAGGCCTTTGGCTGACAGATACTAAGGTAGTCTTGTAATGATTTTTTATTGTAAGGAGAGAAATACTTTTGACCTCAATTTAACTTCCAACTTCTCTGTAACAGTAACTAGATCAATTTAAAAGGAAGAAGACATTGTCGGCAAGGTTGTTAAAGTAAATTAGAGTGCATAACAAGCCCAAAGAATCCCTGAGCAGGCCAGGCGTGGTGGCTCACGCCTGTAATCCTAGCACTCTGGGAGGCCGAGGTGGGTGGATCGTTTGAGCTCAGGAATTTGAGACAAGCCGGAGCAAGAGCGAGACCCCGTCTTTACTAAAAAATAGAAAGAAATTATCTGGACAACTAAAAATATACAGAAAAAATCAGCCGGGCATGGTGGCACATGCCTGTAGTCCCAGCTACTCGGGAGGCTGAGGCAGGAAGATTGCTTGTGCCCAGGAGTTTGAGGTCGCTGTGAGCTAGGCTGACACCACTCGCATTCTAGCCCAGGCAACAGAGTGAGACTCTGTCTCAAAAAAAGAATACCTGAGCAGACCAAGCCAGTTAGGCTTTATAAGTGACTTCAACCTTGCTTAATTTGCAAACATAAATGAAACTTAACTGGAGCTATTTCTTGTAAATGCCCATATTAAAGAAAGACAGAACTTAAGCTCAACTAATCAGAGGCACCAACATACATAATTTTCTAACTAGGCACTTTCCAGTGGGATAGACCAATTAAGGCAGTGATATAACTATAGCCAAATATTTTCTCTGCTTTATTTCTGTGCCCATCTTACAAAAGCCTTCCCCTTGCATTTCATTGATGGAGTTTCCAAACCATTTCTGCCTTGGAGCTGCCTGATTTGTGAATCACTGTTAGCTCAAATAAACTCTTAAAAAATTTTTTTTTGTTCCTCGGTTTTCCTTTTAAAAAAGGTTCACCCTAGCACATGGTGCTGCAAACAGTGAGTACTTTTGGGATGCTAACATTAATGGTATTATCTTTTTAATTTCAAATTCCGCTTGTTCATTGATGGTATTGACTTGTGATGGCAATTGACTTGTGAATATTAACCTTGTATCCTGAAACTTTGCTTTAATTGCTTATTAGTCCTAGGAGTTATTTTGTCAGTTCTTTTGGATTTTCTGCATAGATGATCATGTTATCTGTGAACAAAGACAGTTTTATTTCTTCCTTCCGAATCTACATACCTTTATTTCCTTCATTCGTCTTTTGCATTAGTTAGGATTCCCAGTACAACATTGAAAGGAATTGATGAGAGGGACATACTTAACTTGATCCTGACACATAGTGAATAAATAAGTACAATTTCCAGGATCATTACTTAGCTTGAAACAGAACAGGGAGACCAGAAATAGACCTGCATATAGTCAGCTGATCTTTGAGCAATGCAATATAATGGAGCAAAGATAGTCTTTTCAACAAATGATACCGAAACAACTGGACATCCACATGTAAAAAAATGAATCTAGATGCAGACTTTACACGCTTCACAAAAATTAACTCAAATAGATCATAGACCTAAATGTACAATGCAAAACTATAAAACTTCTAGAAGATAGCATAGGGGAAAATCTAGATGACCTTGGGGTTTGGTGATGACTTCTTAGACACAATACCAAATGCAAAATTCATAAAAGAAAGAATTGATAAGGTGGACTTCATAAAAATTAAAAATTTCTGCTCTGCAAAATACATTATCAAGATAATGCAAAGACAAGCTACAGACTGGAAGGTACTATTTGCATAAGACACATCTGATGAAGGACTGTTATGCAAAATATACAAAGAACTCTTAAAACGCAACAATAGGAAAGCAACCTAATTTAAAGTGGGCCAAAGACCTTAATAGACACCTCACCAAAGAAGATATATAAATGGCCAATGAGTATATAAAAGATTCTCCACATCATATGTCATTAGGGAAATGCAAATTAAAACGAGATGCCATTCCACACCTATTAGAATGCCCCAAATCCAGAACACTGTTAACATCAAATGCTATCGAGAATGTGAAGCAGCAGGAACTCTCATTCATTGCTGGTGGGAATGCAAAGTGGTACAGCCACTTTGGAAGACAATTTTGCAGTTTCTCACAAAACTAAACATACTCTTAACCATATTATCCATCAATCATGTTCCTTGGCATTTATTCCAAGGAGTTGGAAACTTATTTTCCACAAAAACCTGCAAGTAGATGTTTATAGCAGCTTTATTCATAATTGCCCAAACTTGGAAGCAACCAATGTATCCCTGAGTAGGTGATTAGATAAACTATGGTATATTCAGAAAATGGAATATTATTAAGCAACAAAAAGAAATGAGCTATCCAGCCATGGAAAGATATGGGGGAAACTGAAATGCATGTTATTAAGTGAAAGAAGCCTGTCTGAGAAGGCTACTTATTGTATGATTCCAAATACATGACATTCTAGAAAAACCAAAACTATGGAGACAGTAAAGATAAACAGTGTCCAGGGTTTGAGGGGTGGGAGAAATGAATCAGTGAAGCCCAGAGGACGCTTAGGCCAGTGAAACTACTCTGAATGATATTATAATGGTGGATACATGTCATTATACATTTGTCCAAAGCCATAGAATGCACAACAACAACACTGAACCCTAATGTAAACTATGGACATCGGATGACGATGGTGTCAATGTAGGTTCATCCATTGTAACAAATGTATCACTTGGGCTGGGAACGTCAATAATGGAGGAGGCTGTGCATGTGTCGGGGCAGGCAGTATATGGGAAATCTCTGCATCTTCCTCCCAGTTTTGCTAGAAACCTAAAACTTCTCTAAAAAAATAATGTCTGTTAAACAAGGAAACACGGATATATTATGGAATAGAATATAAATTTGATTGACCCAATTTCAATGAAGTACTGGAAGTACTCACCAGAGGAATTAAGCAAGAAAAAGAAATGAACAGGTATCCAAATTGGAAAGGAAAAAGTAAAATTATCTCTGTCCACAGATAACCTGGTCTTATATGTAGAATACCATAAAGATTCCACAAAACCTGTTAGAACTAGTACATGAATTCAACAAAACTGCATCATACAAAATCAATACACACACACAAATTGCTTTTCTATACACTAGCAATGAACAATATGAGAAGAAAATTATGAAAACAATTTCACTTGAAATTGCCTCAATAGAATAAAATACTCAGGAACAAGCTTTACCAAGGAAGTAAATTCTTGAACACTAAAAACTACAAAATCCTGCTAAAGGAAATTAAAGGCACAAATAAATGAAAATGCATCCTGTTTTCATGGATTGGAAGCTTTTTGAGGAACTGCCAAACTGTTTTCCACAGCATCTAAACCATGTTTCCATTTGTGCAATGGAGATAAAGTTCCAATATCTCCATGTTCTCACTGACACTTGTTAGTTTCAATTTTTTAAATTGTAGCCATCCTCCTGGATGTAAAGTAGTACTTTCTGTAGTTTTGATTTGCGTCTCCTTAATGACTAATGATATTGAACATATTTTCATGTGCTTATTGGCCCTTTATATATCTTCTTTGGAGAAATATTTATTAAATCCTTTGCCCACTTTTAAATTGGGTTGTTTGTCTTTTTGTTAAGTGGTAAAAGTTATTTATGTATTTTAGATACTAGACACTGATCAAATATATGATTTGCAAATATTTTCTTTCATTCTGAAGATTTTCCCTTCACTTTCTTGGTAATGTCCTTTAATGTAAAAAATGTTTTAGAAAGTCCAGCTTATCTATTTTTATTACTAATTTTGTTGCTTGTGCTTTTGTGTCATAGCTAAGAGTCCATTACCAAATCCGAAGTCATGAAGATTTACCACTATAGTTTCTTTCAAGAGTTTTATATTTTTAACTCTTATATTTAGGTCATTGATCTGGTATTTTATTTTTGATGTTTAATGCTCTAATCCTCTTGGAAATTATTTTGAAATAAGATGTGAGGTAGTAATGTAATTTTATTATTATTTTTAAATTGACCAGTTATTACAAAATTGTTTAAAACCACTTCTCTAATTTAAAATCCATGCTTATTTTCATGTTTCCACATATCCATAAACACGTTTTTAAGCTCCATTTTGATATCAATTTATCTGTCTATTTTACCTTAAGAACACTATTTTAGTTATATTTAGATATTTTTAGGGCATTTTCTATTTTTTTTTTCTAAAAATCTGACAGCTGTTCTTGTATTCCTCTTTTTCCACATGAATTTATAATCAGACTTTTGGTTACTATTGCTTCATAACAAATTGTTGTAGTTGTTATTGGTATATAGCAAATTACCCTAAAACTTAGTGGTATGAAATAACAATCAGCTGTTCTGGTTCGCTAATGCCTTTGTTGACCAAGAATGGGAAGGGCTTGCTGGGAGTCTTCACTTGGTATTTCTCATGCGTTTGCACTTGGATGTTGGCAGGGCTGGCGTCATGTGAAGGTTTGAGTAGAGTGGATGTGGGCTGTTCCCCACGCACGTGGCTGGCAGTCGATGCTGGCTATGGGCTGGAAGTTCAGCTGGGGCTGTCAACCGAAGAGCCACGCATTACTCCCTCCGGATAGCCAGACTTCCGAAATGGCATCTGTCCTCCAGAGTGGACATCCCTCAGAGCCTGGAAGGAACGGGCCTTGCTTTTTCTGACTTAGCCTACAAATGTTGCAGCATCACTTCTGAGATCCAAGAGTAGGGAACATGGACTTCTGCCTCTTGATGAGAGGAATGTCAAGGAATTTGTGGCCATTTTTTTAAAAAAGCTGCCCACAAAACAGGCTCAGGTTTTTACTGCAATTGGATTAAATGAATAGATTTGTGTGGAGAGACTTGATACTTGATAATATTAGGTCTTCACATCTAGCCTCATTTATTCAGATATTTTTCACATTGTTTGAAAAGCTTTATGCTTTCTTGTTTATTTCTGTGTATTTTGGAGGTAAATATTTTTGTTATTATTTGAATGAAATTTTTTTTTTTCCTTTTTTATTGGGGGAAAAACTACAAAGCATTTACAGTATAATTGGTATTGACTGATTAACACTATGGTGCTCAAACGGTGGGAGTGAATGAAAATTTTAAAATTTGTCACTTTTAAAGTATTTTTTCCCTTATTACATAGGGGAAAATGTACGTTTGTCTTGTACTTGTCACCTTACTAAAGTCTCTTAAAATTCTAACAGCTTTTCAGTTGGCCTTCTTATATTGTCTAGATAAAATTTGTAATATGCCAATAATGATAGTTTTACATATATTTATGGATTTATAATATTTATACCTGTTATTTCTTTTTATTCCTTAATTACACTGTCCCGAATCTCTAAAACAGTCTTGAGTATCAGTGGGAAAGAGAGATGTCCTTAATGTGTTCATCATTTATGAATAAGAATGATTCTAATGTTTCAGGTTTGGCGTGTTTGCTACCTCTTCCTGGTAAATATGATATACCAGTCAGGGTTCTTAGTTGTACTGACTCTAAGTAGTTTAAGAGGATTTCAGGAAGCTCACAGTATTTCTATGTGGGTCTGAAAATAGGGTTTGTATGCTCCACATACAGAAACAATGCAGTCTGGGATGATAAAGCCAGAAGAAAGCCTCAGTCACATCACAGAACATTTATAATAGAACCCCCCCCCAATCATTTGGAACTGTGATTTCAAGCAGTACATTCAGAAACTCTGCTGTAGCTGACTCAAAAGAGTCAGGTGCCTCTACCTTTGCAATTGCCAAATATTTGATCTCTTCCTACAAGATCCCTGCATCAAGTTGCTTAATGTTGTTGCTGTAATGAAAAGCTCATACAGGTGCCTCTGCTTGGCAGAACTAGGTTGCATGCCAGCTACAAAGGACCCTGGCATAGGTAATTGTTCAACTTGCCATTTCCTAGAAATGTATTAGAATAGCCACAAAGTGAGCTAAACTTGGATATGCTGCCTACTGTGTAATTGATTAAGAACATGTCTTTCTATTCCTAGGTTACTAGAAGAGTTGTTTTTTGTGTGTGCTAAATTTATTAACTTCCTTTTTTAGCATCTATTGAAAAGATAACATAATTTTTCTTTCTTAATCTGTCAGTGAATATTATGTAATGGTGAGAAATATTTGTATTCCTTAAATAAATATTACTTTAAAAGTTTTTTTCTATTTTTTTTTATTGCAGCATATTATGGGGGTACAAATGTTAAGATTACGTACATTGCCCTTGCCCCCTGCCCCCCTCCAGTCAGAGCCTCAAGCCTGACCATTCCCCAGACGCTGCACATCGCACTCATTATGTATGTATATACCCATCCTCTCCTTCCCCCTCCCGTCTGCCCGACACCCAATAAATGTTGTTCCTGTGTGTCCACTTAGGTGTTGATCAGCTAATAACAATTGGCTGGTGAGTACATGTGGTGCCTGTCCATCCATTCTTGGGATACTTCACTTAGTAGAATGGGTTTCAGCTCCATCCAGGAAAATACAGGAGGTGCTACATCACCATTGTTTCTTATAGCTGAATAGTACTCCATGGTATACATATACCACATTTTATTAATCCACTCGTGTATTTATGGGCACTTGGGTTGTTTCCACAACTTTGCAATTGTGAATTGTGCTGCTCTAAACGTTTGAGTGCAAGTATCTTTTTTATAGAGTGTGTTTTGTTCTTTTGGGTAGATGTCCAGTAATGGGATTGCCAGATCAAATGGTAAATCTACTTTTATCGCTCTAAGGTATCTCCATATTGCTTTCCACAGAGGTTGCACCAATTTTCAGTCCCACCAGCAGTGCAAGAGTGTTCCTGTCTCTCCACATCCTCACCAGCATTTGTTGTTTTGGGATTTTTTGATAGAGGCCAATCTCACTGGGGTTAGGTGGTATCTCATTGTGTTTTTGATTTGCATTTCTCTAATGATTAGAGATGTTGAACCTTTTTTTATATGTTTGCTAGCCATTATTCGAAGACAGAGTAATGGCTAGCAAACATGTATACCAGATTTAAAGATGTGTAGTCTTTTGTTTTGTTTGTTTTTTGAGACAGGGTATTACTCTGTTGCCCAGGCTAGAATGCAGCAGCATCATCGTAGCTCACTGCAACCTCAGACTCCTGGGCTCAAGTGATCTTCCTGCCTCAGCCTCCCTGGTAGCTGGGACTACACGTGCGTACCACCTGCCCTGCTAATTTTTCTCTTTTTGGTAGCGACGGGGTCTCGCTCTTGCTCAGGCTGGTCTCAAACTCCAGACCTCAAGCAATCCTCTGCCTTGGCCTCCCAGGAGCTAGGGTTACAGGCATGAGCCACCATACCTGACCTGTAGTCTTATAACTGTGTAGACTTTTACTTTGCATTTGTAGGCTTTATATTTGTAAGATATAATACAAATTTATTTACTCCCTAATAGAAGTATCAGTTTCTGCCACTTTAATATATTTAATATGTAATTTGTGTGTTCCTAAATTCCACAGTAAAGAAATATAAAATGGAAAATCTATCAATTTCCTGAAATTTTTGACTTGGGTAAGTATTCAGAAGAGAAATTAGAAAGAAAATGGGTTTTATCTGCTTAACATAAACATGTTTTTGAATTGGTATATTTTTAAAAGCATTACAGAAGTTTTCTTTTAATAAAAATCATTATGTGAAGTATTTAAAAAAATTTAAAAGAATAATACGATTGTATGCACATATATTTTTGTACATATCTCAATTGCTTTCTTAAGGTACCCCTTAAGAGTAAAGTATATGCACTTTAAAAAATTGTTATACAAGTTGCTAAGTTGCCAAGTTGCCCTCCAGACACATTATCATAATTTAATATCTCACATCCTTGTCAACACTGAGTATCACCATGCTTCTTAACTTTTGCCATTTCAATAAGTGAAAATATCTTTTTGTTTTAATTTGTATTTCTTAGAATACTAAGTTAAGTTGTTTTGATATATTTAATGACCATTTGCATCCCTATTCTTGTGAACTTTATTTTCATAAGTTTTTCCCAATTTTAATTGCAGGCTTTATCTTTTTCCTTGCTATTAGTAGCTCTTTTTATATTAATATTAAGGATATTACCTAGTTATCTGCCCATTCGGAACTTTAAAAGTACAGCAACATGCATGATCTGATCTTAGCCTCACAAGCTACTGTGAGAAAGGGTTATTCTGAGGGCAGAACCCAGGCTTCTGTCTCCCAGCCCAGGGTGCTTTCTCAGAACCACAGGGACTAAAGGAAGAGAGTTTTGAGGCCTTCTGGCAGCACTGACATTCTAGAAGGAAGCATGATTTCATGGGAGTATGACCTGAAGCTTGGAGCTTAGCCCTAACAGTGCAACCCTCTAAGGAGAACATGAAGAACATCACTGAGGCCCCCAGCAAATACTGGTTTTCCCTTCCCTCCAGCCACAGAGACTGTGGGTTTGAGGAAATAAGTGGACTGGCTGAAGGTCCAAGCTTGTAAAACTGAAAAAGAAAAGACCTATCATTCCCTCCCTCCTCCTTGCCACTCGCTAGGGCTAAGCATGCTTTGTAGCTAACTTGCAGAGGCCAAAGGGTTTGGAGGAGAAATCCATTTATCTTTACCTTCCTCAGGTGACTGTGGTTAACCTGTCACAAGGGCAGAAGACCTTGCACTACTCAATCAGGACATCTGCAATGGGCGGGTCAAATCCAGCTTTCTGCAGCCACAGCCTGTTTGCCCATCATCAACCCCACCCACGTTTAGGAGTGTGGCTCTGGCCTGGTTCTTTCCTGAGCAGCAGCCAGCAGATAGCCTTTGCTGCATGCTCCCTTGCATGAGAAGAGTATAAAGAGAAGAATGTTCTCGTATTTTTTTTTATCATGTGCACAGTAGGAAGAGCTTTGCCCTGCCCCCAACTCCACCACAAATGTTCTGTGAGACCTCAGGGAGCTCCCAGCCTTCTCTGAACCTCAGTTTTCCCCTCTGAATGGTAAAGGCTGGGGTTCTACCAGTCCTGACATTCGGGGATTTGCTATCTGTCAGCGAAGCTGGTATTTCTGAGTATCAGGTTTGGGTAAAGCCAAGATCCCCTCTGTAGAAAAGTCATAGTTATCAAGAAGAAGTCCTTAGATGGAACAGACAGAGGACAGGCACTTTAAGGTGATGCTAGAGGACTCAGTGAGTTTTCAGGGATTTGGTGGCAGCAGAGAAACTTGCCCAGACAAACCAAAAGCCCCAGCCACAGGGTGGGGCCAAGGTAGGCGCTCAAGTGGGCTGGTGGCTGGCACCACCTTAACATCATTAATCATTAGGGGCATGCAAATCAAAACCAACACATAAAAAGATGCTTAACATCATTAGTCATTAGGGGCATGCAAATCAAAACCATAATGAGATACCATCTCACATCCACTAGGATAGATATGATTTTTTTAATAAGGCAGAGAATACCAAGTGTTGGCAAGGTTGTGGAGAAATCAGAACCATCATACATTGCTCATGGAAATGTAAAATGCTGCAGCCTTTGTGAAAAACAGTATGGCAGTTCCTCAATAAGTTAAACATGGAATTACCATATGACCCAGCAATTCTAATCCTAGGTGTCTACCCAAAATAATTGAAAACATATGTCCACACAAAAACTTGTACATGGAAAAATGGCGGAATAGGAGTGCCCTCCTGGCTCTCTGCTCTCAGAGTCGGAGGTGAAATAGGCAGACTACTGCACGCGAGTGAACTCCACTTCTACAGGACCAGCTATACGAATCTACAGAGAACCATCGTGGGACACA
>CAUYRT010006015.1:0-14480 GCA_963574885.1 Lepilemur ruficaudatus | reverse complement strand
GCAGTCCCACCAGCAATGCAGGAGTGTTCCTATCTCTCTGCATCCACACCAACATTTATTGTTTTGGGACTTTTTAATAAAGGCCATTCTCACTGGAGATAAGTGATATCTCATTGTGGTTTTGATTTGCATTTCTCTGATGATTAGAGATATTGAGAAATTTTTCATATGTTTGTTAGCCATTGTTCTGTCTTCCTTTGGAAAGTTTCTGTTCATGTACTTTGCCCTCTTTTTGATAGGGTTGTTTGATTTTTTCTTGCTAATTTTCCTGAGTTCTAAGTAGATTCTAGTTATCATCCTCTTATCAGATGTGTAGCATGTGAAAATTTTCTCCCATTCTGTAGGTTGTCTGTTTGTTCTTGTGACAGTTTCTTTGGCTGTGCAGAAGCTTTTTAATTTGATCAGGTCTCATTTATTTATTTTTGTTGATGCTGTGATTGCCTTTGGGGTCTGTTCATAAATTCTTTGCCTAGGCCAATGTCTAGAAGAATATTTCCAACATTTTCCTCTAGGATTCTAATAGTTTCATACCTTAGGTTTAAGTCTGTTACCCAGTGTGAGTTGATTTTTGTGAGAGGTGAAAGGTGTGGATCCTGCTTCAGTCTTCTACATGTGGCTATCCAGTTTTCCCAGCACCATTTATTGAATAAGGATTCTTTTTCCCATTGTATGTTTTTGTCTGTTTTGTCGAAGATTAGATGGCTATATAAAAAATATATATGGTTTTATATCTGGGTTCTCTGTTCTGTTTCACTGGTCAATGTCTCTGTTCTTGTGCCAGTCACACGCTGTTTTAATTACTATAGCCTTGTAGTATAATTTGAAGTCTGGTAAATTGATACCTCCCATTTTGTTTTTATTGCCTAGGATTGCTTTTGCTATATGGGGTCTTGTTTCATATGAAGCATAAATTTATTTTTTCTATATCTGTGAAAAATGATGATGGTATTTTAATAGGAATTTCATTGACTCTGTAGATCACTTTGGGTAATACAGACATTTAACAATGTTGGTTCTGCCAACCCACGAGCATGGTATGGTCTTCCACCTGTTTACGTCCTCTGCTATTTCCTTTCTTAGTGTTTCATAGTTCTCCATATAGAGGTCTTTTACCTCCTTAGTTAAATATATTCCTAGGTACTTTATTTATTTTCTTTGTTGCTATTTTGAAGGGAATTGAGTCTTTGATTTGGTTCTCAGTTTGACTGTTGTTGGCATATGCTGAGTTCTTATTGTATGTGAGACCCTGTGCTATATCCTATGGGGTAAAAACTAAATAACATACAATGTTTTAATCTTGTGAAGTTCAGTGTCTGGTGGGGCTTACTGTCAGACAGGTAAATTAATAAATGCATGACTGATAGAAATCTATAAAGAGGCGCTAATTGAGCATTGAGTGTGGAACTATCAGATAGCAAGACTTATTTTTTGAGAATCCAATTGAGCTGAGCTATTAGTCAGGCATAAAAAAAGAAATGTGACATCTCAGAGAAAGAGTAGATCAAAGCACTAATTATTGTAATAACTTCCTGGGGTGGGGTTTCCAAGAAGCAGAGCCTAAGAAGGGACTCTTATACAGGTGATTTATGGAAAGTGCTCTGGGTAGAAATTGTGAGGGAAGCAGGATATATCAGGGAACAAGCCAGGTAAAGATATGGTTTCATCTTGATCCTGCAGGGAGCTCTGGGCTGTGACTGAAACCACAGAATTGTCATACTTTGGGGTAGGGTAGGCTTTTATATCTCATAACTGTCCAAATTGGCTAAAGATTCACCATTTCTTGGATGAGCTACCTCTCATCCCTTAAGGCAGTGGTCCCCAACCTTTTTGGCACCAGGGACCATTTTCATGGAAGATAATTTTTCCACAGACCAGGGAGGGGGGATGGTTTTGGGATGATTCAAGTGCATTACATTTATTGTGCACTTTATTTCTATTATTATTACATTGTCATATATAATGAAATAGTTATATGACTCACCATAGCTTGGGGACCCCTGCCTTAAGGCAATATGTATGAGAGATGCAGCTGTGAGCTATTTGTAGCTTACTCTCCCAGCAGCTGGGGGACAGAGGGAGCCACTGGCCTGGTGCAACAATGACTAACGTTTATTTTGTGTTTACTGGGCATCCAGTACTCTTATAAGCATTTTACATGCATAGGATGTATTAATTCAGTGAAATAAATAATAACATTTCTCCATTTGAAATTTAAGAAAACTGAACCACAGACAAAGTTAGGTGAACTAATCAAGGTCACACACACAGCAGGGAAGTGGCAGAGCCATGATTTGGACCCACTCTATCTGATTTTGAAAACCATGCTATGCTGACTGTCTATGACATGGCTGTAGCGAGCACCGTTGCTTCATTTCAAAAACAGACAAATAGCACCAGAACTTGGTAGTGATTTGGTTCTCATTCCTTCATAGGAAAAATTGTCCAAGTTGTGATTGATTCAATTAATTGCGATTTCATTAAATAAGTTAATAATTAATTATCCAAATTGTGATTAGATTAATTAATCAGCTAGTCTACAGGAAGTGATATTGAACTGTGGCTTCCAGGAAAACATCTTCCCATATTCCAACAGCAATAGTAGCTCCTGGATGTGAACTCCTTTCCCATTTTCTGGGAGAGACCACATCCCTAACATCTTCTGACAGCTACTTCCCTCTCCAGTCTGACTATGCTTCCCTCCCCACACTTCTTCCAGTCACATAGTCATTTTGTGACTATCAATCATGTTCCCTCCTGCCACAGGATCTTTGCACATGCTATTCTTGCTGGCTGGAATGTGAATCCTGCTGGCCTCCCCTTTCCCCCACCATGTGCTTAGATGTCTCTTCATGATCCTCCAGGTCTGATTGACCAGCATTTACTTGCTCTACTTCCTGTCCCCTTGTCTAAGCCGAGGATTTTTGTCATAGGTTCTCTTTTAACTATGTTCTTTTCCTTCAGCGCTCCTATATCATTTCACATTTATACATACCTTGGTGGGATTATTTAATTAATGCCTATTCTTTCTCCTGGACTATAAGTTTCTTGAGAGCAGGGACTGCATTTGCTTGACTCACTATTACACCTGAGAGAGTGCCCGACACATTGTGGATCCTCAATAGATATTTGTTAATGAATGAAGGAAGGAAGGAAAGAATGCATACTGTCTGCTCCTTGCTTTCTCACTGTAGCCCATTGACAGACTTGCCTGGCTCAGCTGCTTCTTGTGCCATGCTGTTGGCCTTACCTCACGGGCCTGTGCCCATCTAGCAGGTATATTTTAGTCCAGGTCCGGAACCTCTTTGTCTGACCCAGCTGTGCCGACCAAGCCCTGGGCTGCTCTGGACATTCCTACCACCCATCTTTTATCAATGGCACCATTCAATTTTAATTAGATGCCTTTGGGGAATAAGGACCTAGTGCAAGCCATCACCATATTCTATCACTGTAGAGTCATGTGTGGATATTCTTGGGGTTTCACAAGGCTTCTCTATGTTTCACAGGGTCTCTCTTTGACAAAAGCCAGAGACACTAAAAACACACCCATTTAGGAGTATGAATATTTACACCAGTATTTTAGTAAAACACCTTAAAATAAGACAGGTGTTTTAAAGCCGTTTAATAATGAATTGCAATTATCTATGAAGAATTTGTTCTGTTGCTATGTGTTATTAGCAACAAGTTTGTCCAAAGACAAGAATTGTAATGAGTAACTTAATTAGGAGTCAAAAAAAGAACCAAGAATGTATCTGTGTCTGTGTTTTTCTATTATATTCTCAAATTGATTTTTCTGTTGTGGATACAAGTTTCAAAGTAGAAAAGTTGAGATGGATAATTGTTAAAATTCTCTACATTTTTATGGTATTTTTCTGGCATAAGGAAGGTATACCTTATTGATTTGAAATAATATTTTATGGGGTTTTATTATAAAATCAAACTGATTGTATTCATTAGCTTATTCACTCATTTTTCAAGAATTATTTATACCAAATCAAATTTATTATTCTCTTATTGCCTATCAGTTAAACATTGAATATTTTTTGGGTAGTACCAAAGGAAACATATTATTAAAGTTCTTAGCAAAGTGTTCATTATTCTGAGAACAACCTTGTGAGGTTTGGACTTATGGCCCAGTAGGTCATTTTTATGTCTGCCCTGGGCAATTTAACTAAATTTTGAATTGGGGCCAACTCTGGTAGGGAGCACTCCAACTGCTAACATGCAGTGAATCACTGACTATAATAGTGGGATAAACAGAGGAAGCTCAGCCTGTCAAGTTGCGACGGGGGACCTATGCATAATAGAATTGCCTGTTTGGGAATTTAAAAATTTCAAGATGGACTACATCACTTGTGACATTTATCCTACCTGGTAATTCTTCCCTAAGCTCAACAAGATGCTCCAAAATTCTAATACTTTTATATTTTAATAGATTATCATTATATCTACAATCTTAAATAGATGTAGAGAGAAAACAGATATCTAAAACTGGAACCCCAGAATAAACCTCTCTTCTTATAGGGCAGCACACATTTCACAAATATTTGTGTACCCTGAATATTTGTGTACCCTGAAAATTCACATGTTGAATTCATGGCCTCTAAGTATTGGTATTAAGAAGTGAGGCCTTTTGGGAGACGATCAGGTCGTGATGGTGGAGCCTTCAGGAACGGGATTAGTGCCCTTATAAGAGAGTCCCCAGGGAACTCATTTGCCCTTTCCACTATGTGAGCACACAGCCAGAAGGTGCCATCTGTGAACTGGAGAGCAGGCCCTTACCAGACACTGAATCTGCCAGCACCTCAGTCTTGGATTTCTCAGCCTCCAGAACTGTTAGAAATAAATTTCTGTTGTTTATAAGCCATCTAGTTTATGGTATTTTTGTTAAAGCAGCCTGAAGAGACTAATACAGTGACCCCAAAGCCAGAACCCAAGAATTTCCTTCATTGTAAGGTGATTATGTGATTTATTGAACAGATCATAATGATTTTTGAGAGTGAATGGCATTCTTAAAAATTATGTGAGGACAAAAAGCTGGAATTACTTCTGGCAAATTTGGATAGTCACCATAGGAGTGATAAAATTCAGATCTTGATTCCATGGATCTGGTACCACATCTATTGAAATCTATTATTTTTTATTTTAATTTGTATTCAGGTAATTTTAAAAAGAATTTTTTAGTACTAAGTCTTGGGAAATATTATATAAACACAGATTGCATAAACCCATATACATAGATATGTTTATTTCTTCATTCAATCTTTCATTCATCCAAGAAACATTAACTGAGCACCTTCTATATTCTAGGTAGTGTGATAGATTTGGGGGCAACGTGGTAAGAAAATAAGAGGTGATGGCCTTGCGTTTATGTTCATTGTTGTCTACTATATGCAGTGGACATTAAGCACAGTTGCACAAATCACTGCCAGTTAGAACTATATTGTGTTACAAAGGAGGTATACATGAGACCACAGGGGAACATAAAATAAGGATTTGACCATGTGGAATAATTCAGAGGAACATTTCTCAGCAAGTGACAATTGTGCTGAGATTTAAAGAATGAGAGACGCTGGCTAGTCATGATAAGAGTGTAGATTAGAGAGGGCAGTTTGCTTAGGACCAGACTGAAGCCAACTCCCATTCAACCCAGATACGCCCAAGGAATACTGGTGGACCGGTCTTGCTGACAAGACTGGGTTTTTAATTTTTCTTTTTTTACTGGATAGCTGTAGTTTTCCTAGCGTGGTAGGTGAGCTTGTAGCATTTGACTGAATGTTGGAGAAGAAAGAGAAGGCTGGAAAGGTTGAAAGAAGAAATTTGGGATGGAGAAAAAGAAATAGAGCAGCTCTTATAAGAAGGGGGCCTGTAGGGATGGAACAGAGATGCTCAAGAGGTGATGTGTGGAAAGGCTATGAGCTGGGGAGGTGACTGTCTCTCCAAAACCTGCCTGTTCATGGCTTGGCTTTTGAAGATGTGTTTGCATTTGGGGGCTGAGACTGGCCAGGTGGAGCAGTGTTGGCCTGAGGAGGTCCTATTTTCTTTAGTTTGCCACATTTGTTCAAAAGGATTCATCAGTTTTTCACATGCTTTTGTAGTTTTATAGCTCTTGTAATTCTTGTAGCAATTTCTCTGCAGTTTCCAGAAAATAAACCACAGCAATGTTCAAGTGAGTCAGTTACCTATCTTATTGTCTAAATAGGCTTCCTAGCTGACCCACTTGTGCTTTGTACAATGGATTCAATTTCCTTCCCCTGTCAGAGTTCCTCCAACCGATTTTAGGGCAGTTTGAAGTGAAGAGAGCTACCATTTGACCTACTCATCTGTAAATAGGTATTTTTGATGATGCGATTGTAAGGTTTATTAGGTGGATGGTGTGTGTGAGTGTGGGTGTGTATGTTACGTGCACGAACACACACAAGCATGTACAAGAAAGTGAGGCGCTAGTTTGACATGAAGTTTTTTTAAAATTACATGGAGACAGTAAGGCTAACACACTTAAAGCAATGTTTAAACAATACAAAGGTTATCTAAATGTTGATTTGTCCAGAAGTTAAAAGGGTATAAACTGGAGATAATTAAATATAAAAAACAACTAATTGGGGGGATTTTTATTAGGTATATATGCTTAAAAAGTCTGGCTTAAATTTAGACCCCCAAATTTCATTAAGCTCATAGCTTTTTGTTCAGTTGACCTATGTCCAAAGTTTTATTTATTATCTCTGAATCAGTGGCTTTTGTAATTTCAAAATGCCCTGTGTAGAATTCTGCCCAGTGTTGAATAATACTAAAGAAAAAAATGTAGTGACTTCTGTCAGATTAAGACTTGAACCAAAGCTTCTAAGCAGAAGGTGTGAACCCGTATCCCAAAGGGTAAAGCCAGTGTCTGTGAATAATGCAGGTTTGCAGAAGGAGAGTAGGGGGAGGCAAAAAGTTTCCAGGCTTATTTTTGGTTCAATTCCATGACTATCTTTTTATGTATCTGCAGTGAATACCAGATTTTCTCATTGGCTAGCCTAAAATACCACAAAGTTCCAGCTTTCATGTTTTTTTCTTTCCATGGAGATTTTCACTGCATTCCTCTTTTCCCTGGGATAATAAAATTCTTTATTTCCTAATTGCTCAATTGAGGATCCACATGGCTCAGATAATAATGAGCTGGCACAAAGCCTCGATTTCTGGAAGGCTCTGTGGATTCAGGGAAGTCACAAGGTTTGCTAAAATGAATTCCTTTTTGCTTGCAATTGATCCCCCAGGTAATATAGACCAAAGAAGAAAGATGCAACTTCAGGCATTAGTGGAAAGGCCCCATGATCTGGAAAGGAACTTTGTTCAAGTGAGGGCATGTCAGCCACAGAGCTTTTAAAATATGAATCACAAGATCTGCTTATTTTAGCGAAGTGCTACTGAAATGTCTCGACATGATCTGGTTGCATAACATAAAATCACCTTTCATTGACTCTAAGCCAAATCATTTACATTAGAGATTCAGCTGGAAGCCTGCCTGAATGTTTGAGGGATTATTTCTACAAATGCGGAATACCTGGTGTGAATGCTAATTGTCTTACTAATGAGAAGAAAAGCTGCACAAGGAAAGTCCTTGTCAATATCCAGAGATGAGCACCCAACATGGTGTGGAGCTGGTGTCTCCTATCCTCATGCGGCTGGGCAGGCATTCTGAGAACTGTTACTCCCTGACAAGTGAATGGTGGTCTCCCTTTTCCCAATTCCTTCCCAAGGTGTGGCATAAAATATTTTTAAGAGCACAGTTGCAATATTTATCCTCAGTCTTTTATTATTATCATTATTTTCAAAATTCAGAGAACCATCAGTGGAAAAGCACTAGGCACACTGAAATCATTATGTGCTGAGAAGTTAAGAGATCAGTGCTGATTATCAAGTTGGTTCTCTGCTGTATATTTTAAGGAAGACCATAATATAACACTGAAATACTAAGTAGTAGCTTAGAAAGATATAATACTGCATTTGCTGGCATTATTTTAATCTCCAGAAAATAGTCAGTGTTCTCTGAAGTTTTAATGTTGATGAATTTTTAAAGTTTAGAAAAGTAAAATATTACTTGTAGACAAAAAGTAGGCTCACATGGCATTGTACATGTATTTCCTCTAAAGAGCTTTTCAGTAACAGTGGGTAGAGGAATTTTTTTAACCATAATTCCATTCTACTAGATTATTAGACATTAAATACATTTGTTATTTATGACTGTATTACTAGAAAATCTCAATTGTTTGTTTTGAACCCATGTCTATGTTGCAATACTAGAAACTCAGATTTAGAACAAGAGAGTGATTAGGTCTTCCCTCATGCTCGCTGGCTCTGGCCTTGCAATATCCTTCTACTTTGTTAGAACACATATCACAATAAGAATGATTAAGAAAATAATGATAATATTTAGTTGAGTGAAGAGAAGACTTAGAGGAAATGTGAAAGTTGTCTTCAAATATTTGCATGTTCCATGGATTTATTGAATGAATGGATGGAGGGATAAATGAATAAATAAATGAATTCAACACTAAGTGGAAGGCATAGGGCAGCAGCACCCAGTGGCTGACATGCTCTTTACCCTTAGGGGCTGCACACAAACAAATAGGCAATTACTCTATTATGTCACAAGTAAAAGAGTGAAGAAACTGGTCCCGAGGAGCTTCATAAAGCAGAGTTAAAGTGTCAATTTTTTTAAATGAATTTCATGTCAAATAATTTCCTAGGTCCAGTGCAGAAATCTAATTCACTTCAACATATTTACTGAAGATCTACTACGTGCATGCCACCCCAACTGACATGAAGCATGTACCTGGGTGGTGGTGTTAAAACAGACAGCATTGGGATGATGACAACACTATTAGGAACTTGCACTCTATAAGGTGGTTAGTGCCCACGTCTGCAAATGCATTTAGAAGTGTCTCCAGTGTGGGCATACTCCAGGTTTTAGGTCAGTCCTTTAGTGTCCAAGTCATTCAACTAGAATAGGCTAAACATTTTTTTCCTAACAAATTTGTGATAACTTTGATTTATTGAATATTCTTCATTATACACTTAACTTTTAGTGAGAGTAGATGGTTTTGTGAGATGTACATTGGTTTTTATGTCCAACCAAAGAAAGAAGAAACAAGAGCCTGTTCTGTATTCGTATTTATTAGTAAACTTTTCATTGATTTTGTTGATTTGAGTATCTTCTGTTGAGAAGTTGAAGATGGCATTAAAGGCAAACCTGGCAGGGGTGGGGAACCTGCAGCCTCAAGGCCACACGTGGCCCTCCAGATGCCCAAGCACGGCCCCTTGACTGAATCTAAACTTCACAGAACAAATCCCTTCATTAAAATTTGGATTCAGTCAAAAGGCTACGCTCAAGGATCCAGAAGGCCACATGTGGCCCCAAGACTGCAGGTTCCCCACCCTGTGCAGAAACCATCTTCAGAGTTATTACCTAGCACAAAGCAGCCTGTTCTTGGTAAGGTGTGTCTAGAGTTATTTTTAGGAATTGGACTTAGCACTTGCTATTTTTATATTTGGGGATATTCAGTTAACTTATACAGAAGTTAAATTACTTCATTAAGTTTAACAATTTTATGTTACAGAAATTTTTGAGCTTGTGTTTCTTAAAACAGAAAGCTAGAAATATGGAGGCTTTTAGGAGAGTTACAAGTTCTGAGGGGGTCAAAGAGAACAGAATTGTAGCAATTAAGGAAATAATAGAGAGCATCACTGTTTTTTTTAGTCCCCACACATTATTACTTTTCCTCATTCATTAAACAGATACCTATTATTTGCCCTACATTAGGGAATCAGGCTAGGTTCCTGGAAAATAATATTTTTGTATGTTCCTGTTAAAAATGGTTTATAATAACTGTTTTTTGTGTTTATTGTAAGAAATTTGGAAAATACAGAAAAATACGAAGAAAATGAAAAGTACCAATACTACCACCCTATTCCCATCTATTATGATTGCATTATTATTTCATTTCCTTTCCTAGCCCAGACTATTTTATTGGAACATCTCTGGTGGAAAATAGAGAGAGAGAAGTAGACAGGGAGAAGAAAAGAAAGAAGGAGGGGAAGGAGTAAGGAGAAAGAAGGGGCGGGGTAGAGAGAGAGAGAGAGAGGGGGGAATCCATTCATACTTTCATCCCCTGCTCTGGTTAGCAAGGTCAGGTAGTGTAGGTGATTGATGCCCTGGGCTATACACTAACCTGCTAGATTCCATACAGTACCTATTCAACTGCGCTGCCCCCTTGGGCTGACTTGCACTTCTCCACAGGAAGAGAATGCCAGATTGTTCTTTTGGCAGGAAATTCTGCCTTAATCTTTCCTAGGATGAGTATGTTTATTATTGTGTAACCCATAAAAATGAACCCAATATAATGACACAACTTGACACTTGCTTTATTTCTAGAAGCTGGACTTCCTCATAGAGTTTCCCTGTGATTGCCGTTATTCCTTCAAGGATTTTCCCTCATGTGCTCATATAAGGCTAATTTGGCTTTTCCTTGCTGGTTTTCATATGTGTTATAATGATCTCAACCTGACTGAGGCTGACAATTATGTACGTACCAAACTATAGGCATAGCTGTCCTGTTTGGGGATGTCTGCAGAAATACGACTCTGGCCTTGGGGGTAGAATCTCTGGCTAGTCTATCCCAAGCATGAGATAGGTCTTTTCTCTTAATTTTCCACAACAGGTTGGCATCTACCAGGCCTGGCTCTCTTAGGAAATCTCCTCTTATAAACAAGTTAAAACAACAAAAATAATAATAAAAACCCAACTAAGCAACCAAGAAACAAACAAAAAAATTGCCTCATTTCCACTTCTGCCCAAGCTACAGTAATAGATTCTAGATTAACACTCTTTCCTTAAATGGCTAGAATACTGACCAAAGTATATAAAACAAAGGTCTTCAGACATTGGCCAAAAAGAAACATGGGACTAAGATCTCTAAGAGAAAGAAAACAAATAAATTGAAACTTACCATTTCCTCTGTTTACTGCCTGGGCATGATTTCCAAACTGCAGTGCTGGTAGGATGAACCCAGACACAGCCCAGCAGTGTTGTTAAATTGGGGAGAAAGAAATCAGAATTTGGAGAGGCCATAGTGGCTAAAATTTGGTGTGCAATATCCTGGAGAAGGGGCTTGGGGGTTGGGGGAGAGAGAGAGATCAATCAAGAGATGGAGAGGGAGAAATCCATTTAAGTTTTTGGCTAAATCTGATCTGAACATGTATGAGAGGAAACTATCAGGGGCTAGAAAAAGTATCACCCAAAAGAAATGAATGAAACACTTTTCAGAGCTTATACAGGACTGGAATAATTTATATTTCCACCAATCAGAATGAAAAGATCACATAATATTCAGAGCATTATAGAATCTTCAGAGTGATTAACAGTGGGGACTATGTTAACCTTTGACTTAAGAATGCCCTTGGCCTACCATACAAATTTTAAAAGCAAGACTTTAAAGGATCCAACTGGGTTTACATACATTAACGGTGCTCAGATTTAAAGGAATACAACAAAATCTAGCAACCAACAACATAAAATTCTGTCATCTCATAAAAATTATCAGCAATGCAAAAAGGCAGGAAAATATGAACAACCAGGAAAAAACTCTAATGCAAGCCCAGGAATGATATTGAAACAGCTATTATAAACAATTTTAATATGTTCCAGAAAATAAAAGAAAAGATAAAAATGAAAAGATTTTTAAAAAAGAGAATTAGAAGGAATAAAAAGAACTTAAATTGAACTTCCAGAGACAAAAATTATAAAATGTGAAATAAAAAATTATTGAAACAGATTAACAGATTGGACCATGCAGAAGATAAGATCAACAAACTTGAAGACAAAAGCATAGAATCTATTCAAACTAAATGACACAGAAGTAAAACAAAAATAAAAGCAGAGCATCAATGAATTCAAGGTTTTTTTTCAATTTCAGTTTTTTTCCCTCCTTTTGGATCATATTTTCTGCTTCTTTGCATGCCTGATAATTTTTCATAACAAAATTTTATGTTGTTGTTGGTTAGATATTGTTGCAATATCAAGCTTTGGCAAATGTGTAATTGGAGTCTCAGAGGAGAGGAGAACACGAGGAGAGGGTGGGAAAATGCTTGAGGATATAATAGCTGAATATTTTATAATTCTCATGGAAAGTATAATTTACAGATCCAAGAGTATCAAGGAATCTCAAGCAAAATAAAACTAACTAAAACAACAAGGCACATCATGGTCAAATTGCTGAAAACCTGTGACAAAGGTAAACTTTTAAAAGTAGCCAGAAAAAAAGACTCATTACATACAAAAAAATAAAGATAACAATTAAAGCAAACTTCTTATCAGTGACTAAATATGCCAAAAGTCAGTGGTGAGTTATATAGGCATTTTTTATTGTGCTTTTTATTGTACTTTCCTTTATTGCACTTTGCAGATATTATTATTATTATTTTTACAAATTGAAGGTTTGTGGCAACCATGCATTGAGCTAGTCCATCAATGCAATTTTTGCAACAGCATGTGCTCACTTTGTGTCTCTGTGTCGCATTTTGGTAATTCTCACATTTCAAAAATTTTCATCATTATTATATCTGTTATGGTGATCTGTGATCAGTGATCTTTGATGTTACTATTGTAATTGTTTTAGAGTGCCACAAACCGTGACCATTTAAGATGGCAAACTTAATCAATAAATGTTGAATGTGTTTTGACTGTTCCACCAACCAGCTATTCCTCCACCTCTCCCTTTTTCCTCAGGCCTCTCTAGTCCTTGAGACAAAAATATGGAAATTAGACCAATTAAGAGCCCTACAATGGCCTCTAACATCCAAATGAAAGGAGAAATCACCCATCTTTCACTTTAAATCAAATGCTAGAAATGACTAAGTTTAGGGAGGAAAGCCTGTTGAAAGCCAAGATAAACTAAAAGTTAGGCCTCTTGTACCACAATTAGCCAAGCTGTAAAAGCAGAGGGAGAGTTTTTGAAGGAAATTAAAAGTACTACTCTAGTGAACACACAAATGGTAAGAAAGTGAAACAACCTTACTGCTGATATGGAGAAAGTTTTAGTGGTCTAGATAGAGATAAAACTAACCACAACAGTGCCTTAAGCCAAAGCCTAATCCAGAGCAAGGCCCTACCTCTGTTCACTTCTATGAAGGCTGAGAGAAGTGAGGAAGCTGCGCAAGAAAAGTAAGAAGCTAGCAGAGGTTGGTTCATGAAGTTTGAGGAAAAAAGCTGTCTCCATAAGAGTGCAAGGTGAAGCAGCAGATGCTGTTGTAGAAGCTGTAGCAAGTTATCTAGAAGGTCTAGCTAAGATAATTGAGAAGAGTGGCTATGGTAAACAACAGATTTTTCAATGTGGAGAAAACAGCCTTCTAATGGAAGAAGATGCCATCTAGAACTTTTATAGCTAGAGAAGAGAAGTCAATGCTTGCTTCTAAAGTTTCGAAGGACAGGCTGACTCTCTTGTTAGGAGCTAATGCAGCTGGTGACTTTAAGTTGAAGCCAATGCTCTTTTACCCCTCTAAAAATCCTAGGGCCCTTAAGAATGATGCCAAATCTACTCTGCCTGGGCTCTAGAAATGGAACAACAAAGCCTAGATGATAGTATATCTGCTTATAGCATAGTTTACTGAATGTTTTAAGACTACTGTTGTTGAAACCTCCTGCTGAGTAAAATAAATCCCATTAAAATATTTCTGCTCATTGACAATGCACCTAGGCACCCAAGAGCTCTGAGGGGGATGTAAAAGGATATTAATGTTGTTTTCATGCCTACTATTAAAATATCCATTCTTCAGCCCCTGCATCAAGGAGTAATTTTTTTTGACTTGCATAGTCATTATTTAAGAAATACATGTTGTAAGGCTCTAGCTGCAATAGATAGTGATTCCTCTGATGGATCTGGGCAAAATAAATTGAAAATCTTCTGGAAAGTATTCACCATTCTAGATCACATTAAGGACATTTATGATTCATAGGAGGAGGTCAAAATATTGACATTAATAGCAATTTGGAACAAGTTAATTCCAACCCTCATGAATGATTTTGAGGGGTTCAAGACTTCAGCAGAAGAAATAAGCACCGATGTGGTGAAAATAGGAGAACTAGAATTAGCAGTGAAGCCTGAAGATGTGATTTAGTTACTACAATCTCATGATAAAACTTGAATGGATGAGGAGTTGCTTCTTATGGATGAGCAAAGAAAGCAGCTTCTTGAGACAGAGTCCACTCCTGGTGAAGATGCTGTGAACATTGTTGAAATGACAAGAGATTTGGAATATTCCATAAACTTAGTTGATAAAGCTGTGGCAGGGTTTTAGAAAATTGACTCCAATTTTGAAAGAAGTTAAACTTTGGGTAAAATGCTATTAAACAGCATTGCATGCAACAGCACAAAGAATTTTGGGAATAAATGGATGTATTTTGTTGCCATATTCTTACTCTGTAAATGAAGTGGTGTACCATTATT
>CAUYRT010006013.1:0-55689 GCA_963574885.1 Lepilemur ruficaudatus | reverse complement strand
AATTAATTTCTTTCTATTATTAGTAGAGACGGGGTCTCGCTCTTGCTCAGGCTGGTTTTGAACTCCTGACCTTGAGCAATCCGCCCGCCTCGGCCTCCCAGAGTGCTAGGATTACAGGCGTGAGCCACCGCGCCCGGCCAGGAACCCAGCTTTTAATGTGAGTGTGCCTGCCATATTCTCCAAGGTCCTTTAACCCCCTCAATTTTCTTAAAATCATTCATATGATAACTTTTGGAGGATAAGGGTGGTACAAAAGGAAGTCTCACACACAGGCATATTTTAAGAAATACTGAATAACAAAGACAAGTTTTAATACTGGAATGAATGCCAAGAAGACAATTGCAGGAGTGTTTACTCTATGGCACTCACAAACCTATAAGTAAAATAACTTGGGAGTATTGTACCTCAAGCGTTCATAACATTTCATACCACAAATAGCATTAGTGAGCCTCCAGTGTCCAAAGCTCTGCTCCACATACGATGCTGAGAAAAACATAACAACGTGAAAGTCTGGAACCAAGGTAAGAGGAAGAATATAAACAAGCTCTATTCTCAGACCTTATGATCCTCTGAGCTTTATATTTTTAGGGTGTCATTATACAGTTGATAGTTTGTTTTCTCATTATTTTAATTGTCTGCATCATTTTTAAGAGGCCTGTCAAAGAGCTTGTAAAAAAAAAACCATGACATTTGAATCAGTAAGGAATCATATTATGATATCCCAGATCTGAAAGTAGAAAGTGCATTTTAATGCTATCATTTGAGAATTTGGGTCAGCTCTCCTGGGAGCTCTGAATTTGATATTCATTTCCTTTCTCAGCTGCATTTTCTTCAGTGAAAAGACAGTGCAGTGAAGCATATAGGACAGATGTTGTGGATGAGAAAGAAAACTGAAAACAAACAAAACTGTGCAATGGGGTGCATTTGGGAGGAGATGAAATAGAATTCAATATGGTTATTTCTCCGGAATATCCCAACCCATGATAGCATCTATTCCTGAGGCCAATGACCTTTCCTGCTAAAACTGCTTGCCTAAGTATAACTTAAGTTAGTAAGAAATCAGTTTTGAGGAATAAACAAGGGACTCTCTGGTGTTTTTTTTTTTTTTTAATGGATGCAAAAAGTCCAGGCTAGATTTACCATGTGCTAATTGGTTTGTATGTCAGGCACTGGGCAATCAGTCTTGAAGCTACTTTCTGGAAATCTACAAAAAAGAAAAAAATACATACTTTGGTGCTAATTGTCACTGCCCTGGGTTGAAGACGTAAGTTACTAAACAGTGTTCAAAGGACAGTGATAATAAATAGTAAATGAACTGTAAATTAGATCAGTTGATGATTAAGAAAAAAAGGATTTACTCATTTAATCTGTGAGTGCTTGTTAAATGGTGTAGAATGCAGAGAGCACCTGCCTGCCTTTTCCATGCTCTGGACCTGCTGTGCTTTTGAAACATACAGATAAGTTAAACGTGTTCCAAGCCGCCCAGGGAGTCTATTTTATCTTTATAAATGGAGGGGGGAAAAACCCACACTCTTAAATAGGCAAGGAGATAAAGAAAGTTGGCTAAGGAAGTAAAAACCAATTGGGAAATTTTGTTTAAAATAAAACATTTTTCTTTTTGCTTCCTTCTTTATGAGAACAAACTAAAGCTTTTTAAGACCAGATGAGGTATTGAGACATGATCTAATCTGCTTTCTCTCCACCAGGCAGTGCTACATCAATAATCAGAGTCTGACTCAGAATATGAAAGTAGGGAGAACTTTGAGAAAGGAACAAAACTAGAAAATGAAAGACTTTGCAAAATCACTGTGGAAACTTTCTACAACTTTTTATTTTTTCTTAGAGTATAAAAAGCTATGATACTTGTATATTTTCTTTTCTTTAACTTAGGTAGAACCTTATGCCCATTTCAGTGAGTGTTTTTGTTCTTTGGGTAGACAATTTCAGAGTGTATGTGTGTGCATCTTATCACCCCTGTTACAGATTTTCTTGTAACAGTCATATAGTTCATTCAAGAACTGAATAGTTAATAAATATTCAAAGTCACTTATACTTTAAAAGGAAATAAGGAAGTAATTATTTCAAGAGTACCTACTACATGCCATGACACCTTTCAATCTGTGAAAGGTACCTTAGCTAGGACTGCAGGGTTTGCTAAGAGATTTGGGGCCTGATCAAGGAAAAAGATACGACCACAAGAGGCAGTGCCACACACAGGCTTTATTGGGCAGCACTTGGACAGAACCGCATGAGAGGGGCAGTCTCTCCATCCAGAAGCTTGTGGCCATGGTCACGATCTGGAAGGGGAGTGGGGCAAGGGAACTCTGGAGAAGAGGGGAGTCAGAGAGGAGGCTTGTATGTCTACGTGCCTCATGAAACAGCACTGTGGGCAGGGGTGGTGGGGGTTTGGGACCTTCATAGCCCAGGGCTTATTTTATCTACTGCTAGTAGATATGGGGTGAGGTTTTGAGGAGTATACAGAGGAGGCAGGTCCTCAGTGGCTACAAATCTGTTAGTTTGGTTTGGGTTATTTTTCTTTAAAACAATGAGATATGTTAAGTTTTGAGCTTGGTTAATGGAAGAGATGGACCTCTCTGGATTTGATGTATGTTACAAAGACAAGCCAAGCAACTAATGCACTATTGTTGTGTCCTGAATGTTGGTGTTTCTACAAAATTCACGTGTGGAAAATTAACCCCCAAAGCAATGGTCTTAAGAAGTGGGACTTTTCAGAGGTGATTAGGTCATGAGGGTTCTACCCTCATGGATGGCATTAGTGCCCTTATAAAAGGGCTTGAGGGGAGGGAGTTTACCTACTTCCACTCTTCCCCCTCTTGTGCCATGTGAGAACTCAGCAACAAGGTGACATCTGTGAAACAGAGAGCAAGCCCTACCCAAACCCTGAATCTGCTGGTGCCTTGATCTTGGACTTCCCAGCTTCCAGAAATATTAGAAATAAATTTCTATTGTTTATAAATTTCCCAGTCTAAGGTGTTTCGTTATAGCAGTCCACATGGACTAAGCCAACTGTATTAACCCTCATAACAAGAGGGAAAAGAGCAAATACCTAGGTAAGTAAACTCAAGTGGCTTTGTATGTATCAGTCAAACCTCTAGAAGAGTTTCAATATAAGCCTGTGCAGTCTCTACCCTTGGAGGGGTATGGACTGTCATGCTTTATGTTAATATTTATTCCAGTTTACTTGTGTCTTTCATTTTAAATTTGTGTAGATTTATCAGTCTTTTTCTCTATAGTTTCCTTTTTTTGTTGTTGTTTTTGGAGACAAGGTCTCATTCTGTTGCCCAGGCTGGAGTACCGTAGCTATTCGCAGGTGTGATCACAGCACACCACATCCTTGAACTCCTGGGCTCAAGTGATCCTCTGCCTCAGCCTCCCTAGTCCCAGTTGTGCACCGCTGCACTTGGTTCTTTATAGTTTCTGTCTTTGCTGTTTTGCTTAGCAAGACCTTCTCTAACCTGCACTATTTCCTTTTCTTTTAATTTATTCTTTCATTGTTTTTCTAACCTTTCCCTCCTCACATTTAACCTCTTAATCTATTAGAATGTGTTTGGGCACACACTGTGAGATAAACACCTGACTTTTTCTTTTTCTTGCCAAATAGTTAACTAATCATTCCAGGATCGTGTCCCCATTGATTAATAAAAATATTATATGTCTGCTCATTTGTTTTTAGACTTTCAGTTCTGTCTATAATAGTATATTATACTAGTAACATGCAATAATATTATTTTCCCTTTATTGTGTGATTTATTCTCTGAAAGTCCATGTGTAACCTTATTTAAAAAATAGATATTCTTCATGGTGATTGTTAACATAGCTTTGTAAGAATCTTCGTATTATCCCTTTCCCCCCAGAACATATTGTTTTAACTCCTAATTCCTTATAAGCTTGTTTCCCATCCATACTGACAGATACTGTTCTCCTGAAAGTCTCCATTAATGTCTTCATCCCCATTTGCAGTGCTTGTTAGCAACTCTCTCAGCATTTATGACATTTTATTGTGTATTATAATACTTGAATAAATATATATTTTCTCCCTGTAAATTTTAAAGTTTTACAGAATCGTAAGCTATTTAGATGCTGGCCTTGCCTAGCCTTGCATATAGTAAGAAGGGACTTGTTCCTCTCCTAACATTAGAAGGAAGCTTTGGGGAAGGTAGCTTTGTAAATATCTCATGAAAAATTTAAACAATTTAAGGAAGGTTGTGTTGAGTTCTGGAACACAGACTGGAAAAGATTGGTACACTGTTTTCTGAAATGAAATTTTTTTATGTTCAATTTTTTTTTTTTTTATAGCAGCAGCTGGATTGGTACTCTTCAGGGAAGGTTTAATATGGTCAAAATAGAATTGTAGCAAGTTTTCTGCAATACTTGGTAAGGAGTGTGGGAGACAAAATCAGTCTCTTGATTCAGATGTTTAAGATAAAGTTCTGTTATAAAGTTAAAAATACTTGAAAAATTCTGAAAGTGTAGTTACCATTGTGATGGCATTAATAAATGTGCTCAATTAGATTCTTAGATGTAGTGAATTGCAATGTTTAACTTTACAATGTATTGTAGGAATGTGTATGTTGTACTTGAGATACACCTTGCCCTATCCTGCCTGCCCCCCCAACCCCAATCATACAATAGATTTGAACTAAAGGAAAAATAAATCAGAAACAACCTGAAAGATGTGTTTTTGCTTTGGAATCAATTTTATTGTTTTAGATGCTTTTATAGATAACCCTCTGTGACTTTTTCCCCATTTTTCAATTTTATTTACATAGCATTTTCTTTCATAAAATGGAATTATGAAAACATTTTATTTGTTGGCAACATAGCAGTTAGTTATAAATGTAAGAAAACAAGATAATCACTTAGGCTAAGTATACTGAGAAATCAGAAATGCCTTCCTCCTGTTAAGAGTTTTTGTGATGAATCCTGCTAACCTCCCCAGCCCTCAACTCTTCGCCGTCTCACAGGGGTTAGCCCATGGGTCAGGCTGCGTCAGTCATACTCTTACACAGATTTTTACCCAGAACTTGTGGGAGCATGCTGGCATTTTCTGTTGGTTTTTAAAAACACATCTCATTCTTCATGCTGTTTTTTTTTTTCTTTTTAATTCAGATATTCCCCAACTTCCTTCTATCTCTTCATCTCTTGGTGGATCTGAACATAATCTTAACAGATTAGATTTAGCTTTGCATATGGACTTCACTTGCTGGTTTTCTCGATATTTACAATATTAGGAAAGATTTTAGAGATTGCTATCATTAAAAAAATCTCCATATGTTATTGCAGAGAGTGTGACTTTAAATGTATAGGGAGAAGTACCATTTTAAAATGAACTTAGAGTTTTAAATAAACATTGTATTTAAAATTTATAAATTTTAGCTGTTAAAGTTCATAATGATATATGCATTTGGTAATTTGTATTCATATTTATGTTGATATAAAATCTATGTAAAATAGCATGTTTCTTTAAAATAGCCCACTAAATTCTTATGGTCTTTTGAATTATTCCTCCTTTTTTGTAGGAATATTTGTGCAAATAAAAGGCTTCACAACTCTTTGAATTTTATATACAAAACATATTTTAGAGGACAGAAAGCTTTTTGGGCTAATGTTGCTTTTTAATCTGTTGATCTTAGCTCAATATATAGTAATTGAGAGTATTCACTTTCTAAGGGGTAGCAATTGGTAGGTAAGTATTTATGTGAAAAAGTTTCATCCCCCCATTGTCTCGTGTAGTGGACATTGTGGCTGTCTCTTGAACAATGAGTCCACCCCTGTCCTCTGTGTGGCATTCTTTGGTTTGGATGACAATGACCAGTTACTGACATGACACTGTGTCTTTTGATACTGTGACTGGTTCTTATAACAATCCAAGACTCAGTTGATTAACACATCGCATTCCACTGTCCAGGAGGACTGATTCGGTGGCAATCTGATCAGTGTAAACGCTCAAGTCTTTTCTTCAGTACTTGCGTGAGGAAGAAGAAAAATCTCTTTGGCACAAATCTCGAACCAGGCTCTTTCCTCTTATTCTCCTGAGAATAAAAGGGAAGCCTTTGGATTGTGGTGCTGTAGATTCTTTGATGATGACATGGAAGTGGTCAGTCAGCTAACACTGAATTATACCTTACATCTGCACTTCCCTGTTGGGCCATCTAGCAAATTCCTTGATGATTGGGCTTAGGCCAATTTGGGTTGGATTTCCAGTTATTTGCAGCTGAAAGCCCAGTCAATATACCTGATGCCTTGGAAATACACAGACCTGAATTCTAAATCAGGAGCCTAAATGCTTGTCTTAACTTTCATTTAGTTACTGTTTGACCTGAAACAAACTACTTCTATGTAAAAGGGGTAGGTGAAATGCATAAAAAGCTCCTTCTGGCTCCAAAATTCTAGAATCCTGTGATTCTAAATTAGTTTCTGAATTAAAAGTGGGGAGAAAATGTGAATTTCAGTTAATGGTGATGATATATCTTCTTCCAGAGCTAGACCAGTCCCCTAGGCACTTGTGAGAAAAAAACAAACAAACAAAAACTACAAACATTGGGAGTAGGAGGACAGGCCTGTGCACTCTTCGGGATATAGTAAGATGGTACTCATCAAAGTTTCATCTGGGCAGATATTAACATGAGCAAAATATGCCACAGAACTCCCTTATTAATTACTTGAGCCTCAAGTTGTATCTCTCTAAGCTCTTTTTTCCTGAAATTCTGAAAATTATAATTTATCAGCACTTTTGTCAGTCAAACTTTTCTCTCCCTAATATGTGATATATGTGTGTACATGAGCTTACACACACATGATTTTTACATATTGAATAATGCCTTAAAAACTAGCCAAAAAAACAATCAAAAATAGCATTACAAGTAGCATTTATTTTCATTTATGATTCAAAAATATATATTCATTTTAAAATTTGGTATATTTTTAATGCTGCCTTTTTCTGATTCCTATGATTTACTTTTTGTTCTAATAAATGGATACCAGATTTTGACTTTTTTTCATGTTGCTTAAAAGTGAAGACATAGAAAATGGCATGGCTCTTACAACATTTTTGTATTTTTACAGATACTCGGGTCCAATTTACCTTTGATCACTTGAGCTGTGAACAGAGACCAGATTGCATGAAAATTACTTAGACCACATTTAGTCTTTTCATAAGTCACAATCTAATTACATTTTAGGTTTTCTTAATAACTATGAGGCTACAGGGTACAAATAATAAGCATTTTATGTAATAATTATTATTTTATTCAAGGATACCTAGTTTTTCCAAGTCCTAACAACAGATCAGTTTTTAGAAGGAAACTATTACAGGAACAGTAGGTTATGGGAACCCTGCAGTCCAAGGAGTGAGTAACTAGGCAAGTTGCATGAGAAGAGGAGATTGCATGTTATTTAAGGCATTTGTTTAGGTTCAATCCCATACAGATTTATCTGCATGCGGATAAGAATAAACCTGGGGAAGAGGTCTTTATCTCTTTGTGGTTTCTGAAATTTAGAAGTACTCACAGTTGATGATGAGGAACTATTTTAGAACATTATTGGCCAGCCATTTTGGTTTCTAAGAAATAGAGACTGGTTGATAGTTAGATTCTGAATATGGCCTATTAATCTACAAATATACCTTTCCCTAAAGTTTGAACTGGCAACTTTTCAGAAGTGGGCTATGCCACTGGTAATGTGTGATATTACTGGAAATGAGTAAATTGCAGCCTGAAATAGAAAAGGGGCCAAAAAGGACCCTATGTTCACATACGTCTCCAGAACATATTCATTTTAATGTATTGCCCCCTTTGTTCCAGATAGTTTGTTGCAGATACTCCCTGGAACAGGTAAACCTCTCAGTCATAAGGGAATTACCTTAGAATACTGATCAGGTAATTGGCCTGCAAAATACAATGAAATTTTCATGGAGGAGAAAACCTTGGCACTGATCGTTCTGCAAAGCTTCCCTGTGAGATGCTGGGATGGGTGGCTGAGGTTAGGTAGGAGGTTTTAAGGGTGCCAGGAGCTAGAAAAGAAGTCATACGGTTTTTCCTAAGTTCCCCAAAGCCTTTGAAACTACTGGGAGCCCACTGGTGTGTTCTGTCGGCATTTGACACAAGCTTGCCTGTGCTGATCAAGCAGAGTCTTACACGTACTTGTCTTTCAAGTCTTATCCTCCTATGTCTGCTCCAATGCTGCTAAGGTTTAATTTAAATTTTAGGTCTCCTATTCAAATGAAACTAATAAAACTTTAAATGTGGGGATTAGATTAAAATCTTGTAGATCATGATTAATTTTTATTTGACTTGTTACTTTGCTTACACCACAGAAATAAGAAGTTTCATGAGTTTTATAATAAATTTGGTAACCATTTTTGGAAACTACATGGTCCGTTTCAAAAATGGGCATTTTTTTTGTTAGGAAGACGTATAATTTTGTTTGTTGATATCAATATATTAGGCAGTCAGTGATGTTTCCAATAAATAAATTGCCATCCACCTGTTGTATAAATTAACATAATAAGAGGTTGACATGTACAATTTCCTGTTTCTATATGTAATAAATTACTGAAAGTTGAATGTGTGAAAGTTAACATACATGTTAAGGGAGGAATGATTATTGCTGTCAAAGGGCTAAAAATTATTTTAAAAAATTAGTTATGCAATTTTTATGACAATCTTCAAGGACATGTTCTCAACATATTTGTGTGTATGTATGTGTGTATAAGTACACAACCAATTGAAGTTGGAGATTGATCAGTTTTATTAGGTCAAATTTCTGTCACTGTCACAACTCCATTAAGGTAATCACATTTATTCTTCTATCCCAAGTATCAGCAATTTTACTTTTCTGATCTACAATCGTAGAAGATAAAAAAGGGAAAAATGGAATTAAGTATTCAAATACGGAATTGCACAGACACTACTATACAGATGACTGTGAAAACTCTGTCCAATAAAACCATTGGCTCTTAGGTAGTAGCATTTTGAACCAGCTCTGAATGGCCAAATGTTCAATTGATGTTTAAAAAGGGATGTGGGGGAGTTATCAATGTATAATCCATCAATCAATCTATCTGCTTCTTTTTGGAATTTGTCCTAGTGTGGGTTTACAGTTTCAAATAACAGGCTGATTTAAACATCAGACCTATTTATTGCAAGAATATGTGGGGTAATTCACAGAATTAAGAGCTAAACTGTCAATCACATTAGAAGCCAGGCTGGGGAGGGCACCCCTGAGCATCGACATGGTTTACCTTGCTACAGGCAGCACGGAATGCCTGGAGCTGCAGTTGCTGTCCCTAAAACTGGATGTTGCTGCTGGATGTTGCTATGGCTAGGACAGATCTGTCACTGTCCTTGCTTCTGTGGGTCACTAGTTTAGGATTAAAAATCTAGTCCATCTGCTTGGCTGAGTCAAACTGATTGGCCAAGTTCCAGGTGCAAAAGAGACAGGCAAAAGAAGCTTTTGATTTCTATACATGCACATAAGCACCGACTTTCAACATAGTTTATATCTGGGGAAATTCTCCAAACATAGAAAGATGTTTAAATGTCCAACAACGAGTAAGTAAAAACTGTGCAAACGTCCACTATAAAGTTTAGCTAATTGCAGTTAAGTACTTCTTGATGATGCTATTAATATCTCTAAACACTCTTTTGTAGAAACCTGATTGCTTTAATCAGCCAAAATAAATAGACTCAACTCAATTAAAGACTATGATAAAGTAAAACTACCTGTTTGATTGTTTTGCCTGTCGAGAAACGGGAACAGTTAAGTAATTACTTAATTGATGTAGATGTAAGTGAGGTGATGAGAGTGGAGACCCTGGAATGATGTGTCCATTATGGTAGAATATTTTTAATAAATGGCAGTTTAAAAATCCATTTTGGTCTGCTCAGTCTGTTCTAAAAAAGACTATTATGTTTCACCAGAAAATCATTAATTATACTGTCTGTCAAAGAGCAAATATAATATCTAAAAACAATTATTTAGTGCTTACTGTGCGCACACCACTGCACTGTTGCTTACGAGATAAACACTTTGATGTCTGAGCACTGCTACTCTTTGCCTTCCAGTGTGTATTGCTTTTAATCAGCTTGGCAGGATGAAATGTTGCTTGTGGAAAGTAATTAGAGGTTTTCAATGGAAATGACAGTGTAAAGCCAGCTAGATGGTGTTTGTCATGCTGGAGAGTGTACTAAAAGCATACACAAACTATGGGCTCTCTGTAGAAAGACCCCTTCCAGAGACGATAGAGCTTCTTTTGGGACTGATAGAATCAGACAGTAATCTGATAGGGGGGTTCCATATTCACCTGGGGTGAACAGCTGTGCTATCTATTCAAGAAAATCAGAGAAGTTAAAAAGAAAGTGTTAAATAATGGCCAGACACTGCTGAGCACATGCTCTGAGATGGATTTGAATTTAAAGAAGTAGTTATAAAAGAAAGAGTGGTATTGAAATTTTGATTACTTGGGATAACAGTTCAAATGTGGTACTGTTTCCAATTCTTTTCAGGGAACTACATGACTTAGCTAAGGATCTTTGCTGTAGGTTCTAAGTAAATTTTGATGTTTAACTGAAGTAATAAATTTACACTGTGATTTAATTGTTGGCACCAGAGAGCTGGCTGCTTGATGGAAAATACTGTGCACTGTGCAGCTGTTATATTTCATATCAAATTTACTTAATGGTCAAATGTGAGATTGGTTCACGAGCAAGTGTTTTTCGCTCAGTGTACTTCAGTTGCTGTATACTTTAGGTCACAGTGTGTGTCCTTGCAGAGAATTACATTTGACTTGTTTTATTCCGTTCCCTTAAGTTATGTCATTTTTATGGATACATGGAACAACATATATTGACTATTCCTCATTCACTCATTCATAAATACATGTATTCAACAAATACTTATGTACTGCATGCCTAGTATATGTTAGGCACTGATTTAGGGGCCAGAAACAACAAACAAAAAATAATTGCCTCCCTCATGGGGTTTGTACTCTGGTACTCTTTGAGTATGGATGTGTATTGCGTTCATGTGAGCCTCCATACATCGTTCCGTGTAGATACGTTGCTTCCCACTTTAATTCTTTGCCGTGCTTAAGTAAGGATAACCTACCAGTGACGGATTTCAGTAAACGAGAAAAACAGTATTGCTTAGAAGTGTAGGAGGAAAAATTAGAGCATGCAGTACCTGTAACTGAAGAGTGGAGGCAGTATAAAGAATATGTGACGGTCAGCAATCTTAAATGAGGCGTTCATTCTAGCAGTCATTCATTCAGAAAACATTTCATGAGTTTCTACTATTTGGTAGGCATTTTTCTAGCCAATAGGATTATAGCAGTTATCAAGAGAGACAAGTTTCCTGACTGTAATTTTATATTTATAAGTTAAGATAAACACACAATAAACAAACAAGAAAATAAATAAGAAAAGATTTTTTTTTTTACAGTAAAAAAATGCTCTGTGGATCAGAAATCTGAGGAACATGACTCTTACTTTATTGCCTGAGTCGGCTGCTTTGAATTTCACAGTCAATAACGGTCCTTTCACCTAACATGAGAAGAAAATGCAGTGCAGGAACAGTCTCATGCAGATGAGAAGATGCCATTCCAGGAAGAGGGAGTGGTTAGTGCACAGGCCCTAAGGTTGAGGGAGCTTTTTGTGTTCCAAGATCAGGAGGGCCAGTATGGTTGGAGCAAATGCAAGTGTTTAAGAAGAGTTCAGAGGGGAAACCAGGGGACAGATAACATGGTCTTCCAGAAGAACATTCACAGTGTGTTACAATGACTAAGATTATTTTCTTCACTAGAAAAATTGCAGTCTCAATGTTAAAAAATTGATAGTACAGATAATTATAAAAAACAAAATAAAAAATATTCTTAATTTTATACACAGGTATAAATACTAATATTGTGATACTTTATGTCCATTCCTTCTATCCTTATATACACACGGGCACATGTATACAGGTGCAAATACATGTGCACAGACTTGCATGCACACATAAAACTTTTTATTACATTGGAATTATACTCTTCATGTCTGTTTATTCATTTTATTTATGTATTTCAGGATATTATGGGGGTACAAACATTTTCGTTACATGCTGTGACTTTGCCACACCCAAACCATGATTTGGGATGTGCCTTTTCCCCCCTACAATACTCACCGCGTTCATTAGTTGTGAGTTTACCCACCCCCAACCCCCTAATCCCTGAAGAATATTACTACCGTGTGAGCACCATAGTGTTGATCAGTTAGTGCCAATTTGATGGCGAGTAAGTACATGTGGAGCCTATTCTTCCAATCTTGTGATACCTCACTTTGGAGGATGGGCTCAAACTGTATCCAGGGAAATATAAGAAGTGCTAGATCACTGGCGTTTCTTATAATTCAGTAATATTCCATCGTATACATATACCAAATTTTGATAATCCACTCATAAATTGACAGGCACTTGGGTTGTTTCCACATCCTTGCAATAGTGAATTGTGCTGCCATAATTTGCATTTAATGTATTGAGAATTTTTTCCCATGTCATCAAATATAAAAATAAAATTAGCCAGGCATAGTGGCACATTCGGTTGTCTCAGCTATTCAGGAAGCTGAGGCGAGATCATTTGCGACCAAGAATTTGAGGCTACAGTGTGCTATGATCACACCTGTGAATAGCTACAGCCTGGGCAACATAGTAAGATCTCGTTTTTAAAGAAAAATAAAATAGAAAAAATTCCATAAGATATAAAAGATAAAATAATACATAACAATAAATAATAACATAAAATAGAATTTTAATGGCAATATAATATGGACATACCAGTATTTATGGCTAATTTAGAAGAGCTCCAATTTTTTAGTGCTACAAATGTCAATCCCATGAACATTTTTATATGTAAATATATGTACAACTCTCTTATTTCCTTAGCATAAATCCCCAAGATGGGGCCATATCAAAAATATGTTATTATCTTAGAAATATGAATGTAGTTTGCCAAATTCTCTGTCTGAAATTTTAAACAGTTTATGAGAGTGTGTCTCTCTTTCTTCAACACTGGATATTTTTTAAAACAACTAACTTGATAACAAATGGCATCTCATTTTTATTTTATGGTTTTATTTAGGACATAATGTCAAATTTATTTATTGTGTGGTCATATTAGTTCTCTATTGCTACATAATAAATTACCCCAAAATGTAGTGGCTTAAAATAACTAATATTTCTTATCTCAATTTCCATAGGTCAGCTGTTTAGGAATGGCTTACCTAGGTGATTCTTTCTCAGGGACTTTATGTGGTTGTATTATAGTTATCTGAAGATTTGACTGGCTCTGGAAGATTTGCGTTTAAGCTGATTTGCTCATGTGGCTATTGGCAGGAGACCTCAGTTCCTTGCCACAGAAGGCTCTTTCTATACTGCTTGACTATGGTTGCTAAATTCCCCAACAGTGAACAATTTAAGAGAGCATGAGGGAGGAATTCATGGTACCTTTTATGACCTCGTCTCTCGAGTCGTACACTGTCACTTCTGTATGCTATTTGTTAGAAGTGAGTTGCTAAGTCCAGCGTACCACTTGAGGAAAGGAGTATCAAAAATTTGTAAACATATTTTAAAGCCACTACAATAGATTTTTCCAATTTCTCACTAGTGCATTATAGGGCCTTGACCCTATCACTGCAACTATTGTTACTATTGGGTAACTAATGTCACCCCTCCCTATAGTGCAAAAATTCCTCACTAAGGGCTATTTTAAATGTTTGTCATATATTCTAATGCCCTTGCTGTCAAAATTGTTCCTTTATAAACTCTGGAATGCTACAATATAGGTTACATGTATATTTTATAGAATATCTGTCTTTTAGAGATTATACTGAGAGAAAATTTCTGTTATAAGTTCTTTCTCATAAATTAATCATTTGGGGTTTCTGCTGAAATGAGTTTGGACTTTTGTAAATCATTTTTAATTTTTTAGTGGACTGTTTGGATTGTTAGTCCATCATCTACTATCCAGGATTATAAATGTTACTTATTTTGAAAAACTTAAAATAGATTCAGGAAGGGAGAAAATGATGACTAGAGTTTTACATTGTAATTCCCTGCTTTCTTGGTCTAGCCATTTACCTTATTCTTAATGCCTTTTCATTGCTTTGGCTCTAATTAATAACTTTCCATATAAAAGCTGAATTTTTCTCAACTTCCAAATAAGGATAATAAAAGAATCTACTTTTTGTCACACTTAAAAGAGAGAATATATTTATTCAAGGCTATGAGATGATAGTTATTGCTTTGTTAGTTGTGAGGATAATGGTGATAGTCTGAGAACCAAAATCAGCGAATTGAAAATTAGCAAGCATGTATGAAATTTTGCCAATTAGAATGGGTTCATTTATGGATGGTAGAAAATACATAAAATTGTAATTATAAATTTCCTATTTTAATGGATAAGTATATTTTGTGGGATAAAGAATAGAAATAAAATTTGATAAAGAATCAAGATAATTCATTCATTTACTGCATATAGGGGAGAAATAAGAGTAAAAATAAATGACTTAAGATTTCAAGATTGAATGATTGGGTGAATAATGGTATTTTGAATAGTTAAGGGAAATGCTAGAGGGGAGCTAAGTTCTGGAGAAAGCAGTGACTTGACTTTTCTACATGATGAATTTGAGGAGATGGAGGCTCTCTTGCTGCAGCTGTCTAACAGCAAGTGGAATTAGAAGATTGACAATTCTGAGAAAGAGGATGGCAGTGGATGTGTAGTTTCATTTAGGTGACAGTTGACATGAAAAAGCAAGAGCAGAGGGCTGAATCTGTGGTTAAGACACTGTATTTATAGGGCAAAAGAGGGATATAGAGGCAGAGTCTCATGGGAATGATATTCACATGTCATCTGATGCAGTAAGGGAAGGAGTTGGGATAAAAAAGTAGTTTGTAGTTAGGAGTACAGTTCAAGAAAGATGATTATGGAGAGAGTACAGTTAGATTTGAAATGGTAGATATCAAAGTAGTTAGGCAGAGACCATGATGAAATAAGTTAAACAATGAGTGAAACCTAAAGAAGTGGTTAATAGGAGTTCAGAAATGAAGACATTAAGGGAGTCTGTGTTCCAATTCACCAGAATGGCCAAAATTTTAAAAAAGACTCACAATGTGAATTATTGGCTAGTATGTATAAAAACTAGGAATTAAATACATTGGATGTGGGGATATTCATTTTACGAAACCACTTTGAAAAATTCTTTGGCAGTATCTACCATATGATCTAGCAATTGCTAGACTATACCCAACCGAAATGAGTACATTTGTCTCCCAAAAGACATGTTTTTGTTATTTACATGATATTCCTTAACTGGAAGCAACAACCCAAATGCCCTTCAACAAAAGAATGGCTAAATAAACTGAAGCATGTACATACACTGGAATATTGCAAAACAATAAAAAGAACAAACTACTGCTACACGTGACAGTTACATAGCTGACAGCTATAGTGATGAGCCAAAGAAGCCAGATGGAAAAAACTACATATTATATGATTCAATATATATATGAAGTATAAAAACAGACAAAAGTAATCTATGGTAACTGAAGTCAGAATAATGGCTACCTTTTGGAGGTGGGGGATAGCTATTGACTTAAGAGCACGAAGATGTGCAGGTAAATAGTAAAAAAGTTTAAAAAAAAAGAAAATCAGAAATAGCTGAGGAGGGAACAGCTTAAGAACTTAATTAGATGGGAAGCCAAATCATGGGTCTACACAGCTGGAATTCAAGACATGGAAGCCAGAGAGACAGAACAATGCAGAACTATATGTCAAAATAAAGCAAGAGACTCTTACTCATTTCCTCTTTGTGTCTTCTTCCACCTTTCAACATCCAATGGTGATTACTGTTACTACATAGAAGAAGATTTATTGAGTGATTTACAGAGGATTTTTGTTTGTAAATATTTCAATAAAGTTTGTCTTGCTTGTTGATGACATTGTTCATCTGCTGAAGCACTTTAATAAAAAGAAAAATAAACTGGAACTAGAAAAAATACCATGACTTGGGATGAGGAGAGAATATAAATGAAGAGATTAATTATTTCCTAACCACTGTCTTCCTGGTATCTGTTGTGCCTCAGTCACTGAATCAGAAAATGTTTACCAAGTGCCTCTTATATTCCAGACATTGAACTGGCATAGAGGATATAGACAGTTGGAAGGCAGTGTCTTTGCCCTAAGGAGCTTACAGTCCAGTGGGGAAGATTGTCAAATAAACAAGCAATTCTTATAGATGCACAAGTACCGTGAAAGCATGTGGAAGAGTTCTCACACTCTTGAGCCGAAGACAAGACTTAAGAGAATTTCAGGTGCTGCGCAATGCAAAGTTACGATGCATGAAGGAAATAGTGAGACATGGAGCTAGAGAAGTAGGTAGAGGTCAGTAATGTAGGGTCTTGGAGAGCATCTGCTCTGGGAAGCCTTCACTCTTGAGAGCAGGCACATCTGGATTTGAATTCTATAATTTGTTTGTAAAATGCATGAAAGAAGAAGTATAACAACTGATATTTTTGTAAATTGATATTGGCAGCTCTTGGGGGATGGTTTAGAGGATTTCAAAATCAGATGCAAGAAGACATCGAGGAGGGTATTGCAGAAATTCAAGAAAGTGAAGGCAGCTTAAAGGGAAACAGTTCTGCAGTTGGAGGAGAGGAGAGAGGCAAAAGGGGAGGTACGGCATAGGTCGTGCTGAGTCGCCGAATGTGAGCGTTAAGGGAAAAGGCAATACCTAGATTTTTGGTTTGGATAACCAAGTTGACTCCTTTTTCACCAAGAAAGAGTTCAGAAGAGGAGCATCCCCTTTCTGTTTAAAATTGATTGCACTTCCTGGCAGTTTTCTGTATCATTTCGTCTTCTGCTCCGACTCCGGCCAGAGGAACTGCTGTCTCTTCAATTTCCTCTCACCAGCCTCTCGTATAGATGGGGAGCTCTGGATTAAAGCTTCCTGGACACTGTCTTCCTCTTTTTCCCTCACTTAAGCTATTTAGCAGGCTCTGCAGATTTAACTGTCATGGAAATGCTTTGAGCCATCCTGTTTATTCACCATTCCTAATTGTAGCCTTTTGTTTTTGTCTTGGGTGTCTCTCAAGTTCCCTTTTCTTTCCTGCTTTCTCTAAGGCTTTCCATGCTTTTAATCACTTTGGGAGACACCTTGCCCCATGTGGCCTAACTAGTTTCTCAACATTTTGCCCAACTACGATGTTCAGTGACAATGACAGCTTCAGTCATTAACTCTTCTTTTTGAGTATGTCTGGGTTTGGTTGAATAGTAAGAGGCAAAGAGAAGAAAAAGTGGACTCTGTGTGGTTGGAGGGACAGTAAATAACTTGGTTATGCCAATACGTTTTTGTAATTAAATAAACACCAAACACTATGTCTCAGGTTCTCTTCACATTTCCTTCACTGGCTGTTTTTTCTATTTTTATAAAAGAACCTCTAGAAGTTAATTTCATATCTGTGATATTTTATGAACCTTTCCAGTTAAAGTGTTTACTGAGTATATATAGAGAGAATATCTGAAACATTAAATCTTAGCCATTTACCATGGACTTTCCTTTATAAAAGACAAATTTTAACTTTGTTCCAATTTTAACACTTTCCTTTGATCATTTTTAATTTTTAAACTCGATTTGTATTTCATTAAAACTGTTTTTAATTTCAGAGTATTACAGGGGTACAAACGCTTTGGTTACATAAATTGCCTTTGCACTGCCTGAGTCAGAGCTACAAGCATGCCCATCCCCCAGACAGTGTACATCACACCTATTACCTATTAGGTGTGAATATAACTCCTCCCTTCCTCCCCTTCCCACTTGCCCGACACCCAATGAATGTTACTTCCATATATGCACATAAGTGTTGATCAATTAGTATCAATTTAATGGTGAGTAACATGTTGGAAAAACTCTTACAGACATTGGCCTAGGCAAAGAATTTATGAAGAAGACCCCAAAAGCAATCACAGCAACAGCAAAAATAAATAAATGGGACCTGATCAAATTAAAAAGCTTCTGCATAGCCAAGGAAGCTATCATTAGGGAATAGACAACCTATAGAATGGGAGAAAATATTTGCATGCTACATTCTGATAAAGGGGTGATAACTAGAATTTATATAGAGCTCAGGAAAATCAACAAGAAAAAAATCAAACAACCCATTAAAAAGTGGGCAAAGGACATGAACAGAACTTTTCACTAAAACTGTTGTAAAAAGATAAGATATAAAACTTTATGCCAAAAATAGATTTGTTTCCTCTGCCTATATAAAATATTTTACACTTTGCCACACTAGAAAAAAAAAAAATTTTCCTGGGGCCACAGTGTGTTCTTAAAATAATCTTTTCTAATTTGTTATTTTTTATTGTTTTCTCTGTGTTAATTATATGCAACGCAATGCACGTTTTTAGAAGTGAATTGTCAATATTAATTGTAACAACAAGAAATTTTCAGAACCAACTGCAGGGGTTTGCTTCGTGAAGCCCTGGGCTCAAAACTAGCCTGAGTTAAGCACAATTCACGTGGCAGTTAATGTGTTAAGTGACTTACCTCACCAAAATTAGTGCAATAATTCTTTTTAATTGTTAATTTTTGTTCTAACAGGAAGCTTATAGCGTTTGTAGGTTTAAAGGGCTTTAACAGATTTAAAAGCCTTAGTTTTCTCAATTCAGTAGGACAATCATGTACTGAAATTTTATGAGGAAAAGTCTGAGGTGAAGATTATACAAAGAAGGACACTATTTAGTATACCTGGACTCAAAGAACTTACAGGTTAATAAGAGAAAGAGGCAAGTAGCCAATAATGTTACACAGTAATACCATATTATTCAATTAGGTTTTGTAAATTGAGTGTCTTAAGATAAATTATTAGCAAACAAATTATTCTGAGCTGTTTTCCTGATTTGGATTTAATTTAGTTGGTGCTGGGGTATAAGTAATTGTGACACTTACGAACTATATCATAGTATCTATATCAAAAAGTTAGACCTTCTATGGATCAATAAGCAAAAGATTACAATCCAAAGAAAAATGGGGAAAATATAAGAAAAGCATTTCACATACACACACACACACACACACAAACATATACTCACAAATAATCATAAGAACTATTTATATTCTTCATAGAGAAAGCAAATCAGAATGTTGATACAGCCTTTTTCACAAGTATATTTTTTTATGGAAAAATAAATGCTATTTTTAATAAAAAATACTTTTGGGATTTTGGTATTTGTCTTGAATGTATTTCAATCTAAATTGATTTGCCAGTTTTAAGGAGGCTAGATTCTGTAACCATTGGAAGCTTCTAGCTGAATTTGGTTAATAAAAATATATTTTTGAAGTAGTTTATCCTGTGATTGAAATATATAGAGAGAACAGATGCTTTCTGAATTCAGTCTTCCTTAAGGTAATATAGTTTCTCTCACAGTTTATCTGGGCAAATAAAAAGGTCAAACACATTTTTGTTAAGAATTAGCTGAAGACCTTTTCTGCCAGTAAACTTCTGATGGGAAGCTTTGATGTAGTGCCATCTATATTTGGGATTTCGTAAAATATTAGTTGATTTCTACAACTGTTATAGTTTATTTTATATGTAAATTATAGTAAAGTCACAATCATTTTCATACAGTGTTCTTATAAACATCAGAGTATTTGGAGAAGCAGATTCTTATTTAAATTGGTAGAAACACAGGTGTGTTATAACAGCAGTGACCTATGGAATCTGTCCACTGATAACTAATAGTACCCCACACTTGTAAATCTTAAATCAAAACTTGGACTCCAAATAGACAAAAGAGATATGCCTAATTATTATCTAAAGGCCAAGCAATTTCTCTTTCATCTTCCAAATTGGTTTATTGAATAAAAATGCTTTTGTGGCTTTTTTCAAGGTAATTGAATGGCTCCTGTAAGACTGTCTCAATATAATTTTATAAGGAATGGTGCATTAGATGCACACACACACATAAATGTGCCATCTTGTTGATCAGATAGATGATTTAATGAGCTAGAATATATTTCCATCTAACTGCTTTATTATCATGTAGACAGAGTTAGAACCATTAAAATAGGTTATCAGAAATAAAGTTATAAGATTGTTTCTCAGAATCCAGTCCTGGATAAGAGGGAAAGAAAAATAAAGAGAATGATTGAAAATCAAAAGTTAAAGTATGAGAAAATGGAAAATGACCTGCTTATAATGGCAGGTGGCTCAAGAGTAAGATACGGTTTTAGTATAATTCATTTTTAAGACAGCTGCATAATACTTTTGCATAGAGTCCAGTAGATTCTCCAAATCTTTCATAAGAGCTTACAGTAAAATGTGGATATTCAGAAAAGAAAAGAAACTCAGAGCAAATTAAATCAACTTCTGGATATATATGTGGGTCCCCCAAATAAATCAGAAGGGCCTATTGCAAATAGGATTTGGGGATTTCTTGAATGAAATCCAAATGTGTTCTTTATTAAATACAGGGACAAAAACTATACAGACAGCAAAAAAATAAAAGGATAAATTGTTGATATGCATAGCTTTAGATTTAGTCCCAGAGATCTTACATCAAATATGACTGAGTTTGTATTGCTTTAGGGAAATTATAAGACAATATTTAGAAAAAAAATTGTACAGTAAGATTTAGCATTTCAATTTGAGAAATAGTGCTTTAGTTCTAATGAGCAGATGCTCAACTGTGGATTGAGAGATCTGATGCAATTAAAAGATGTTTTTAGGTGGGAAGAGATCATTCAGCCATGTATCGCCTGTCAGATCTACCTTGGCCAGCTTTCTGCGTGACAGATGCTGTTAGATTTTCCTAAATCTATTCAGCCAGCTATTCATTTGGCAACTGTTCCTCCAACAATAACTTATAAAACCTGGGTTTGGAAGAAGTCTTACGTGTTCTTCTTTTAATATAGCAGAGATCTGATGTGTCACTGCAGTAATATGAACGTGCCTGATATTAGGATGACTCCAGTGACTTTTGAGGAGAAGATACAGAATCTCATATTGGAAACAACTGAGACATATCTAGTAAGGGGAGACTGCTATAATCTAGGGATATGTTTTGATCTATAAGTGTATATAGATAAATGTGATATATATAGATAAATGAAGCTCTTTAAAATAAGAGCAAGAATGTCTCTTTTTAGAGTAAACAGTTTATTATCAGTGGTGTACCTTGGATGACACTAATTTTATTTTTTAAAAAATCACAAATGAGGAAGCAGGTGCACCTTGAGTAGGAAAGTAGAGCTTTGAGACACCTAGTCATTTACTGGAGGCACAATTTGATTCAACTGATATGCTTTGCCTGATCCATTCTCTTCCTTTTCTTTTTTCATTTCTCTTCAGGTCAGAGGCTGGCAGCATAATTAAAATTTGAATTATTTATGAAGAGCCATTAAAGTGGGTGGCTTGCAGATTAGTCAAAGACAGCAGAACTGACGTTAAGCTGCATTTCTTTTATTCTCACAATAAATGGCACCTCAACTACACGCCTTGAAAATAAGCACACGAAGTTAAGACTTTAAAAATATATGTATTTATATAAAACACTGTGACCATTTACATTGATGCAAACATAAGTGAGTATGGTCATCATAATATATAAAAACAGATCTTTTGTGTGTGCGTATATACACAAGAGGTGCTTTTCTGTCAATAATTCATTAATATTGAATAGGAATATAATTACCAAGGGGAACAATCTTTTGTAGATATATAAAGATACGTCTAGAACTATAAATATACACACATGGGTATCATTAAGTGTGCATTTTCTATTTGGACAGGGACATTGAAACAGTTCAGAAACATCTGTTACCAGCATGATGTGTTGAGAAGCAAAAGAAATGGAAATAAGTGTCTGTTTTCTCAAAAGCATTAGGATCTGTAAACATAAACATCATTTTAAAAAATCTGCCAATTAGAATGAGCTTCTGGGCCTAATGCAATTTTTGAAAACAGTGAAAGCCTACATAATCATGTAAAATTAGAATATTCTCCAAATTTTCAGAGGGAAAGAAACCCCCCATATTATGTGTTTATTTTTAGCCTTATCTCAGTCTTGGAAGAAAAAACAGCATATGTTTAATTTTGCACAGAAATTGGGGTAAGTTTTCCTCTATTTTGCCTGCCATACCTATGTAGATTTTATTCATGTCATTTAGAAGAAAATCAAATGTACTCTTGCTTTCCCTGCCTTTTTCTTCTTCTTCATGAAAAATGGCCAATAGTGATGGATGGTAGTTCTGAGGGCACTGCAACTGAAAATAATTAATATATCCATACATTTGTTTTCATTTTTAGCATCTCTTTTAAAAGATCTCTAAGCAGAGTTTATTACTGCTTTGTTGAAATAATCACTTACCTGTTTTTAGTCATATTTATTTCTAATTTTAGAGTTAGTTGTAATTTTAGAGTTGTAAGGGTGGAAAGGTGTGATGCCTTTGCTCCCCCATCATAAGGGTCACGGCCAACATGCCTAAAACAAAAGACAGATTAACAAGAGAAAAGCCTAAGAGATTTATTTAACCGAAGCTTTATGTGAAATGAGAGCCTTCAGAAATGAAGACCTAAAGACCCAGGAAAGAACTGTCTCTTTTTTTGCTTAGGTTCATTGAAGAATAGGCAGCTGTATAGAAATGTGATGGAACAAAAGGGTATGATCTAACGGTAATAGACTGAAGGGGGTGATAGACTATCTATTTAGATTGTTCTTGGACTCTATGTAGCATTCTTTCCTCCTGTGTTCGGGGCAGGACCCCTCTGAAATGGGGAAGGGATAAGGGAGACAGTGACTTTTCCAGGCTTTGTGGTTTACTTTGGAGGAGAGAGGTTCTAGTTTCTATAACCCCTCCTGGGGAAGAGAATTCTGGCTTCCAGGACTTTAGGAGAATGAAGGGTGAGGGATACGAGGATGGGAGGTCAGAAAGGCCTTGGTTCTGAGGCCTTTCCAATTCCCTCCAGTTCAAAGCACTTAGCATGCCAAGGCACCATTCTTTGGGGTATCATGTTCTAAGCCATGACAAGGTCAATCTCATGTAGTTTTTTCTTTTAGGACAAAATATCAGAGTGTTTTTCTGAGTTGGTGGCAATGCTTTAGAAATAACATGATTCTGGTTCAGTTATACAAGTTTAGGCTGAAGTTCTCTATTCATCATGCACCAAATGATCAGAGCATTTTTCTCAGCATGGTGCCATATATATTTTATTCATATATGTACATATGAATAAAATATTCTTTTATACATATGAAAGATTTGAATTTTTATATATAAAAGAATATATATTTTTATATACATATATACATAAAATATGTGTATATGTAATATAAATATAAAAAATAAATATATATTACATATTATTTATAAATATATATTACATATTATTACATATTATAAATAATATGTAATAAATAATATATAAATAATAGTAATATATTTATAGTAATATAGTAATGTATTAATAGTAATATATAGTAATAAATAAATATAAAAATTTTTATTTATATAAAATAACATATTTATATAATATATAAATATAAAAAATATATAAATATATTTATATTTGTATAAATATAAAAAATACATAAATATATAAATATAAAAAATATATATAAATATAAAAAAAATTTTCTCTCCCTCTTCTTGTGTTCTCTTTTATGTGAGACTTCCTTTTCCTCTGGCAGATTTTTACATATAAGTTAATGGGTCTAACATGATGAAATAATAATAACAGCAGCAACGACAATAATAAACATTGACTGCTCTGTGTTATTTGTCAGTATGGAAACATCACATGGTTTGTCATCTTCAGAAGGAAGGATAGGCTAGTTAGCTTCCGCATTAGCATTTGAAATTGGTGTTACCTCCAAATAAGTCATTCAAGGAAAGAAGATGAACCCATTTTAACACATTGAATAGTCATTGAAAGTAAAGTGCTAATAAGACACCAGGCTTTACCAACACCAAAAATCATTTATTCAAATTTTGCCACTTAGAATGAAAATTTTATATCCATTTCTGATGTCCTCTTCTCCTCATACAGTGCTTATGATCTGTGTGATATGATTCCTTGTGTTTGATGAGAAATGATTATGCAGAATACTGTCCTTTAAGCAGAATACAATCCTGAGATTGGTCTCAGTCACACTTGACTTTTTTGAGAAAAAAAGAGAAAAATCGAGTAAGATAAGATGTTTGAAGGTAATATTCTTAGAGACGCACATACATACTGCTAAGGAGGGGAAAGGCTATGCCACAATGCAGAGTTTGTCAAAATGGGTTCTATGGCACTGGGTTCTGGGAGACACTCTACAAAAAGTGATCCAATAAATGTTGGGCACACCTTATAATATATAGCTCCCTCATAGACTCCCTAAACCCTTGGGTACATAAAAGATACAATAAGGTCCTACATTTTAGGAAACCTGTTTAGTTTGTTTTGTCCAGGGATGGGGAACCTTTTCATGCTGGAAGGCCACATTAATTTAGCTGTAATCAAATAAGGCTGCATTCAAGAAACTTCAATTAGATATACTTAAAAATACATTATTTTGTAAAAATCGAAGTACTAAAAGCTTAATAATTTTAAAGTTAACTAAACTATTAATGAGTTTGTTGTGTATGCTTTTTGTTGGAAAGCATTTGAATATTTGGTTGTAGCATGGAGTTCTGCAGTTACAGTTGATCCTCTAGATGGGTATCATCAATCACTTGTGACCTTAAGGATGTCTTGATTTGGGTTAGGTAGGAGAATGCAGATTCTCAGCAATAGTGATTGAAAAGCAAGAAAGCATTTTTTGGACATGTTGCCAAAGGCGTGGGAATTCTGCATTTTTCCGTATTTCAATTGAATCTTTCTTAGCATCAAACGATGACTTTAAAATGTCATCTACTCAGAGCTCAATCCATTCTATCTGTAGTTCTTTAGGTCTTTGGTGATACCAACTAGGTAAGGCTGAAATGCTAATTTGAGTGTGATATCATGATTTTCAAGGTCAGTGAACCTTTCATTGTATTCTCCAATTAATAGTTCTATAACAGCTGCATATTCTTCAAATGATTCGTGTATATCATCCTGTTCTTCAGTGATCTTTGCTAACTGGGAAAAATGTTTATCCAAAATTTCCTTTTGAAGAAGTACTTTGAAAAAAAAATAGCTTTTTTTGAAATGCGTGGATTTTTTCCCCACATATCCTATATAGACTTAGTTTTACCTTGCAAAGAAATATTCGAGTCGTTTTGATTTGACAAAATATCACATGGTGCTGCATTCCTGTAGAAATCTTCTTTCAACAATTCACATTGCTGATATTATTCTTCATAAAATTTACCTGTTCTCACAGAGATAAAATTTTGGCTAACACCTGTCCCTGTGATCACCAACACACTTTAGAATGATTTGGCAAATCCACACTGCATACTTCTTCATTCAACTTTAGCATGTTAGGAAACTGATTATGCCGTGTTGCATTTGCAGAATATGGTTAACAGTACTTGTTGCAAAGTGTCACTTAAAATTGTAGCTTTAGCACAGAAATTTTGCTGTATCTTTGTTGATGCAAGATACAATGAAAAGAAATGAGAACATATGGATCTGTTAATACTTTTTAAAATCTGTGTAATAAAACCTTCATGTTTTCCTGTCATGGAAGGTGCACCATCTGTGCATACACTCACTAAATTTACCAAATTCAGTCCAACTTCGCCACATTTATCTTGAAAGTTATCAAAAATATCTATCCCTGTGTTCTGTTCCCAAGAGTACCCAAAGCTAGTAACTCTTGGTAGCAAAGAAAATCTTCTGTTATGACGCAAATGAAATATAAAACTTGTGCTAAGTAAGTAGTATCCGTTGATTCATCCAAAGTTACTGAATAATATATATTTTTCTTTTGAAGTATTACATGAAGTTGTTCTGTTAAGTTGAAGACTAATTCATGCTGCCGATCAGTTGTTCTCCTTGAAAGAGGCAGTTGGTTGTACTTTGAAACGTTATTGGAGTCTAAGAATCCTACAACTTCAACAAAGCATTCTTTCTCAATTTCTACATCACTGAGTAGCTTCCCTTTTTTCCCAAGTATATAAGCTATTTTATAAGTTGCTTCAGTGGCATTATTTCCAGATCTTACTGCCAGTTAAAAGAATTGTCTTTCCTTTTGGTTTTCATCTTTTCACTTCTGTAATAGAACCTTTCGTGCCTCTCCCTCTAATTTAAAGTATTTGTGGTCTTTATTGAGTGTTGTAATGCTGATGAGCGCTGAATTTCTTAAATGTTGATATTGTAGTGTTACAAAGTAAGCAAATCATCTTATCTTTAGCAGAAACAAGATATATTGCAATTCCCAATCCCCATTAAAAAATTTGTATTCTTCCTCTAACGTTCTCTTAGTCTTCTTTGACATGATGGGCTGTTAAGCAGACAGAACTTAAAAATACTATTGAGCTGTGCAACTATTCACACATTCTACTTCAAACAGAAACACAGTGCACTATTGTCAGAAGCTGGTAACAGACTGGCATACTTGACCCTCATAAACTCTGGCCAACCGGACTCCTGCAGTAGTGGAACCAGTCAGGTGAGGGAAGTTAGAACAAATCATGAGTGTAACAGCTGTCAGTTTAGCCCTTATGGCTTGCTAATGTTCTAATTCTGCTGGTCAATCAGGGAGGATTATTTCATTGAAACTTATTTTATTCTTTGGTATTTTAAATACATTCATTTAAAAAATAAAATAAAAATATAAAAGATGAATAAAAGCATATTAATAAAAATAAAAGGATTTGTTCTGTAAAATTTGGATTCAGTCAAAAGGCTGCACTTAAGGACCTAGAAGGCCACATGTGGCCTTAAGGCTACAGGTTCCCCACCCCTGCTTTAGACCAGTGTTTCATATATATAATATCATTTGGAACTCATGTTCCTTGGACATACCTTGAGAGATTCTGGTGTGGATGTTGAAAATAGCTTTGCCAATAAAGCCCCTAAAATAAAATCTGTTTCTATCAAACTAAGTAAACTTGGGCGAGTTTTTTAAGCTTTATGAAGCCTAGTCTTCAGCTGTAAACTGCTGCAAATAATTTCTATTCATATGATTGTATTAAGGATAGAATGTTATGACATATGTAAAACTTTTACTGAAGTTTTACCATATAGTCATTTGATAATACACTTGAGAGGTTGATGTCTCTAAAGTTGTATTTCAAAAGTTTACTTAGGGTTAACATTATATGTAATTAGGTCTTGCTTGAATTATTTGTTTATTATTTCATGGCTACAACATTACTCCTTAAGGAAATCTTTAGTTCCTTTTAGTAAATACCTGTTGTTTTTGACTTTTTATAGCTCTTTTCACTTATAGAAAAGTTTTATATTCAGTATGATCCTGGTGGGATTATCAATAATGATATTGATGACATTAATGATCATATTATTAATGATGTCTCTACATGGCACTTGCTGAGTGTCAGTCACTAAGTGCTTTATAATATTAATATATTCATTTTATTCTTGCATCAACCCTGAGACATACATGCTATAATCACCTCAGTTTTACAGACAAAAATCCCCAGAAACAAAGCGGAGGGAGGCTAAGTAACTTACTCAAGATCACACAACTAATAAATGGTGGAGTCATTATTCAAACCAAACCTAAGCAATGGGGCTTCAGGATCCGGGCTCTTCACCACTGCAGTGTGTACAGTGAAGGGCTTTGGGGAAGGGTCCTGTTCCTCTCTTGCCACCTGGGTGAGCATGTGACCCAAGTCAGGCCTCACTTATCATTCTAATAGCCATGCTCCTGGATGGTTATAATAATGCCTTTTTACTTACTGTATAACCCCTGTAGCATTTGAGACTGAAAGTAGCACATACTTAATAAATACTTGAACAAAGAGTTCTGATAATCATTTTATCTTTATCAGTCAAACCAAACACGTGCCTGTAGAAATTATGCTGTTTTTGAACCAAAATTATTGGCTGAATGGTTCTCAGAGCTATTCTGCCACCAGCTGTGTTATTTTCCCATAGATCTTTATAGTAAAAGGCTAATTTTATTTATTATGCTGTGAAAAGATTCTAAAATACTCTAAATACATATTCAGATGATATTCTTTAGCTGTTTGATAATCAAAATGTGTACGTATGTGTGTGTGTATATAAAGAGACAGAGAGAGAGAGACAGACACCCTTTGGACTCTAGATTTGTAAAGGATATTTTTGCCATTTCAGTCCCTGATTTTTCCTGTTTACTAAGGAAAGGCAATGACAGCCACCTGACAAGATTGGGAGGCTATCGTCCTAAATTGCAGAAGGTGCCTTAAGTTAGGCTCAGTGACTGAATAATTCACATTCAAATTCAGGCCCATAGCCTTGATAATTCAAATGTGTACCGTAGAAATATAGACTGTTCACTAATAGCCCAAATACCAAATGTGACATGAATGTTGTATACATAAATATAAAAGGACGCTGAGGTATTTATAATTTAAAACAGAATTTAAAAATTAAGTTTTATATTTCAACCTTATCACCCCCTAAACTATTTGGCTTGAGACCATACATAGTGGTCTCTCCTTGAACAGAAGATGATAATCCCAAAAGGGCCTATCATACTGTATCTATCTATTAATATCTTTATCTTTTATCTATCATGTATCTTCTACCTATCTCATTGTTTATTCGGGAATCAGATAAAGGATTTTATTAAGAAATTATAGTTTTCTTCTAATAAGCAGAGAGCACACTTTCAGAAGTATTAGCTTATGAATTCTTCTATTAGGTCAAATGAGTGATTATTGACCAAAAAGGGAGAACATCATCTTTGGGAGGCAGAGTTATGATTAATATTTAAATACCTTGAGGAGAGCTTTCTCGGTAATATATTTCATCTTTTCATCCATAACTGTTTAGAGTGACATTCCAGATTTTAAACTAAAAATTCATGGTTTATATCAGAGGAGTAGCAATTCTGAACTGGGGGCTTTAGTTCTATAAACCCTGCTGACTCAGTAAAGTTTATGTGAGGCTAGAGGATCCAATAGTAGGCCTGCCAGGAATGCTCAAAAGTAGTAGCTCTCCTTTAGGAAAACAATACGTTCAATTTTTGTCCATTGAACTGGACAGTCTCACATGTTTTCATATTGGCCAAGGGACTGTTCATTTGGCTGAAACTAACAAAAGCTTTTTTCCCCCCCCTTCCCCCTCCCTGGGGAAAAGGAGCAAGTGAAAATGGAAGGACTGTAATTTCTGAAGGAAATGGGGAGGAGGAAGAGGCATTGTAAGCATACATTCTTTACAATGGAGAGTGTTCGATTTACTTTAGTCATGAGAGTTGAATACTGGATTCCCTCCTCTTTTAACTGGAATACCTTCAAACTTTATCTGTATCCACTTGTACCTCTTTCCCTCCAGTCCCAGGAAAGGTGTCCTTTCTTCTGCTGGAAGCTAATGGCTTTACCTGCTTTCAAAAGCATTTGCCTCCCATCTTTTCCAACATTGGGGGCTCCCTCCACTGGCAATCACTGCTTCTGTTTTTTTTATTATTCTCTTCTACTTTGCTGGCTCCTGCCTCAAAGCTTATCAGCTTGTAAATGCTCTAATCTCTCCCATCTTTGTAAGATAAAACTACAAACAAAATAATTATTCTCAAAGTCTATATTCTCCTCTAAGCAATGTGTTTCTTCTCTCTTTTACTTTGTAGACAAGCTTATGTCAGAGCTTCCCAGATTTTCGGATTTCATAGACCAGTATATATCTTTTTAAAATGTGGGAACCAAGTTCATATTACTAACAATTACTATATCTCACTAACTTAATTTCCTAAAAGAGAGGATATTATAGCACCATAAAAGAAGGAAGGACATATTTGTGATTATTCTGTTCTGACGATCTGTTTTACAGTTTACACAGTGTTATAGAGTATAGAATTCTTACTCTCATTAACTTCTACATTTCTTTATTGTAATTTCATTGTTGCAACCAAGTGTCTGTATTCACATTTTAGGCATAACCACGTTGGTTTGAATCAAAACACGGAATGTGATTTAATTCAGTGAATTGATTTGCCAGTTGTAAATGGAAATTATCCCAAGATGCACATGCATTTTTCCCTGAAAATAGATGACTGGCACTGAATTTGTGTTTTCAGTGTCAAGACAGGGGTAATGTATATGATTAGTGGTAAAAATATAGACTGCTGTGGGCCTGGGGCCAAAACCCTGTCTCACATTCTGTGCCACTCCCTTCGAGGAGCAGAGCTTACTAGAGCTGATTTTCTCAGCTGAAACGCCTTATGTAAGCTACCATACTGAGTCTCATAAAAGACAGAAAAATAAACTATTTTTTGACTGAATTCACAGAAGTTTTATTTTTCTTTATACTGAAAGGTATTAAAATGTGACACAAATATGAAAAATGAAGACAATATAGTATTATATGGATAATAGGAGCAAAACAAAACAATTCCAAATTGTAGTAATTTGGCTTAGATTTGTTGCTACCACCTTCATCGTTGATACCATCTCTAATGGACTCTTAGCACATATTTTGGTTAAAGTATTTAAATTTTTGTAACTTGTGATAGTATATATTATTTGCAGTGATGATAGTGTATGAGAGCAAGTACTAAGTCAGTCAAACATTTTTTGTGAACTATATCTTATATAAAATTTTTTGCTTCAAATTTTAAATGCCTTAGAGATTCAGATTATTTCAGTTCTTTGTGCTTTTCTTCTGTCTAAATATTATCAGGGAACATGGATGGTTTGATTAAGGGTCTTCATCCTCAAGCTTTAATTTATAAGTTAAAGGTTTTCTAAATAGGACAATAAATGCATTTTGAAAGAGTCAAGTGTATTTAAAAAATAGTACTCATAATTCTGTACTATTTAGTCTTTCTTCAATGTATATACTATATGTGTAAAATATCAGTATATGCTTATATATTCCTCTACCCATATAGGCATGCAGTGTTTACATGCACTATGTTGGTGGTCCCCATCCCCTAGGTTGTGGCCAGGTATTGGTCTGTGGCCTGTTAGGAACCTGGTGCACATTACTGCCTGAGCTCCACCCCCTTTCCATGGGAAATTGTTTTCCATGAAACTGAGGAACCAGGCACACAGCGGGAGGTGAGCAGTGGTGAGTGGGTGAAGTTTCATCTGTATTTACAGCCGCTATAGCTGCTCCCTATCACTGGCACCACAGCCTCTGCCTCCCCACCTCTCCCCATCCCTGCCATCCATGGAAAAATTGTCTTCCATAAAACTGGTCCCTGGTGCCAAAAATGTTGAGGACTTGCTACTCTATGTGATGACTATTACTCTATGGCCAAACTTAATGTGATCTTGAGCAAACTACACTAGACAATACTCACAACAAATTGGATAAGTTAAGAATAAATTTGTATACATTTATATACTCTTGCTAGTACCTGGCAGCTACAGTTGAATCATCCCACAACAACTTGGAAAGAAGGTCAAATTCTCATAGTCAAACTTTAATTCATATGCGCAGGCACATGCACACATTGAAAGACTGAAGCATGATTCTGAGTAATCTGGAATGACTGTTTTAGTAACTTAACCAAATGTATTAACTTAAGGCATGAAAGTACTCAGGTGAAGGGCAGTTGGTCGGTATTTCAAGTAAAGAAAAAAAGAGAGATTATAGAGGAAACTGTTGTCAGTGACCAATCAAGGATTAACTTTAGAGAGATTATTCGTCCATTGGCCTTTCACTTTCAAGTAGCATTGGAGTACCTGAAGGCATCACAGTATTCTAATGTTCCCATTAACTGTTTGATTCATCTAAGACCTCTTAATCTGATTCCCTGCTCAAAAACAATTTTCTGTCTATCATTAGGCTTTTTAAGAAATTCTGCATGCAGGGGGATAATGTGTAGGATATGCCATATATAGTGATCCAGAAAATGAATTTTATCTTAAATAATTGACAGTATTGTATCATACCAAAGTTTTGTGAACTGGATTAATTGTTTCCTACATGAAATATTTATCAAGAGCCCACTAATGTACTGGTTTTATTCTGTACTCTGGGCAGGCATCAGTAACAAGCAGGCAAGTTGCTTGTCCCCAGAAAGGTTGTATTCTAGAGTAGTGAGACAGACGAGACACCATCACACTGAGAAAAATGTAATGAAGGAAATGGACATAGTGATCAGACACAGAGTAACTAGGGGAAGGGGGAAAGAATTATTTTGAGGCCACAGTCAAAAGGTATCATTTGAGCTAGAATGTAAAGGCCAGGAGCATTTGTTTAGCAAGTGAAAGGAGAACAGTTTTCCAAGCAGACAAAAACCAGATGCTTTGAGCAGGGTAGCATTTTTGTATAGAAAGGAGGCTAGTAGGATAAGACAGCAGTCCCCAGCCTTTTTGGCACCAGGGACCAGTTTCCACCTACCTGGGGGTGGGGGAGCGTGGATGGTTTGGGGATGACTTAAGGGCATTACATTTATTGTACACTTTATGTCTACATTGTAATTACTACATTGTAATATGAAATGAAATAGTTACACAACTCACCATAATGCAGAATCTAATACCACCGCTGATTGGACAGGAGGCAGAGCTTGGGCGGTGATGCAGGTGCTGAGGAGCGACTGTAAATACAGATGAAGCTTCACCTGCTCACCCACTGCTCACTTCCTGTTGTGCGGCCCTGTTCCTCACAGGCCATGGACCAGTATCGGTCCATGGTCCAGGGATAGGGGACCACAGAGATAAGATGAAACCAAATAACTAGTAGAACTAAGTAGAACCTTGTATATCAGTGAATTTTGGATTTTTTTCTAAATGCGGTAAGTGGGTCAATTTTATATCTGTACCTGAGAGATGGCTACTCCAGGGTACTGACAAAAATAGAACTCTTAAGTCTGTAAAAGTAAAAGCCTGTCTCAGGAATGTAGTTAATTAAACAAGGTGATGAACTGTACTCTATGAGGCCTTTTGAAGCTAGTTTTACTCACAACCTGTGCCCGTAGACTTTCCTTACATATGCTATGGCACAGAGATAAATGATAGCATGAAATCATTTATATCAGTAATATTACATAAAATGTAGTAGTAACACTTTTGAGAATTATTACTTCAAAGCATATGACTGACACCATATTGCTAAGTCAGAAAATAGTATGCTTATTTAGTCAAGGACAGGCCGCACAACCTAAATGCTTTTACTGCTAGTCCTAAACACATCCCTTTTTCTACCACTAGGAGTTTCCACCAAAAAGACACTTAAGAGTTAGGGACAGAAGTAGTAGAGTGACACTTAAAATCTGCTAACAGTAACAACGTACTCATTGGATAGATGTGTTACTTAACTTGATTATGGTAATCATTATACAATGTGTATGCATATCAAATCACATTGTACACCTTAAAAATATGTAATTTTTATGTGTCAATTATACTTCAATAAAATTGGAAGGAAAAAAATAATAGGGTAAAACAAAAGGAAGTTTAAAGAAAAGTGAATGAATAAAAGGTATATGATAACAAGCGACCTTTTATCGTTCCTTTCCCCACAGTTACAAACATACGATACTATACTTTTGTCTCCATTAAGCACATTCTGGAAAACACAGGCTATCCCAGGGATTTATACTGAATGATAAGTTGTTTTCTTTGTTTTATATCCACTTGTGGAAGGACAGAATAAGAATTAACCCCAATTAAATTGCGCAGCTGGAATGGAGTGAGAAGAGAGAGAATGTGATCTTATTAAACCATTAATGATGTATAATCCGTTTTTTAATAGCCCCTATTTACTATGTAGCAGAACAAAAATATATTTACCATTTCTTTGTTGGTAAATCAGAATAAAGATTAAATAAAATTAAATAAATAAAAATTATTATTTTTATAATTTATATATATTATTTTAATAATTTTTATTTAATTAAATTAAATAAAAATTAAATTAAATCAATAATTGGTTGGTGGCATCAATTTTTGATATTCTTTTGTTTTTAAGTCAGAATAGAAACATTGTTCAACCACAAAGTCAAGGGGATGGTGAAGCTCCTTATCAAGTAGGGTTGTAAAGAGAAAAAAGAGTTTCTTTCTTTCCAAAAAATCTGCCACTTAAAAAAATATTTTGACCTCATATTTCTTAGCCATATGGGAACATACTAAATTCAAGGTTCAATAATTTCAAGGAATCTGCTTTAAAACCTTGCAAGTTCCTAAAGAATAAATATCAAATATATGTAATTTGTAGTGTAAAAAATCATGTGATAAATATATATTACATGGGACAATGACATTTATTAAACAAAAAAATCATATAAGAATTTAACATGAAACATCATTAATAACATTAATGCTCATTTATTTTGTATGCCAATATCTTTTCAGATTATCTTAGTTTTCTGTATTAAAATATTTATTGATATCTTTTAGATTTCCATGTAACATAAAATCATCTTTCAGAGTCAATAATTTTTATTATCATGCCCTTGATTAATGTTCTTGAGCATTATGTTATACATGAACTATAATAATGCCATATTTACAAAATTCCTTTCTCTTTATGGATTTTCTTTTTAGGCAAATTTAATAGGTCTCACCGTGGCCTTCATCCCTGCCTTGGTTCATGCCTTTGTCATTTCTGACCTGTGTTTCTGACTGTGTTCTTGCTTTAGATTCTCCACTTCTCTTTGATTTGATTCATTTTCACACTTGCCAGTTATTTTTTTCAAATTGAGAGCTTACTATTTCATTTCTTTACCCAAAATTCCATAATCATATCTCATTCCCTTTCTTATGAAATCTAAATTATTTTGAAAGTCAAACAGAGCTGACTTTCCAGCATAAGCCCTTCTCCTGCAGTCATTTCTTTCCCTCTGCTCTATAATCCACTCAGACTTCCATTTCCCTGAATGCCCACAGTCTGTGTCCTGACCTTTGAACACACTTAATTTTATTCTTCAGCTGGTTAACTTCTTATTCTTAAAATTGGGCTTTATGCACAAAACCTTCCTAGATTTCTATCTCCTTTATCCCCCAATCCACTCCTCCACCTATCACAATTTGTATCTGGGTTAAGCATTTCTTGTTTTTGTTTAAATAGCTTAGTTCTTATCAAATTGTAGTGACATTTTTCTACTGCTGTAACACCTGTTTTATAACTGCTAAAGGTCAGGAAATCTGTATCTCTGTTGATGAGTACAGGGAACATTATATGAATATATGCTTAATGAATGAGCAAATATATGTTTAATTAAAAGAGGAAATACAGATGGTCTAGTTGTGGTAAGGCCAGGCAGCCCTGCCAGTTTTCAAATCTTGGCTTCACTACTCATTAGCTGTTACTAACAGGTGAGTGACCTAACTTCTCTTTGCTTTATTGTGGAAAAATGAGTACCGCAACCACCTCTGGGCGTAGTTGTAAGGACTACACGAAGGAATTTGCAAAATGCTTGGCATAGCATCAACAGTCAAATAAATGCTAACATTATTATTGCGAAGGGAGGCAGCTTATAGAAATTCAGTATCTATTTTGCCTCTTCCAGGGCATACTCACATTCTCATTTTAGAACAAGTAAGAATAGGGTAGGGCATATTTGAAGAACAGTCTTTGTTGTACTTTCTGATAGGTAAAATATAGTAAATGACAAAGAATTGGAATCTCTTGTGTTCTGAACGACACAAATTCAGGTGTTGCGAAGTACATGTATCATAGAAGAATAAAATGATGATTCACTAGGCTTTTAATCTCACATGTCCCATGGAGTTTTACAACTGGTAGCTGTTTATTGACAGAAGACATTAAAGGTTGCTTTTAGGAAGCTAGGGTTTAGCCTTAGGTCCAGGTTTGCGTCACATCTTCGCCTTCCATGCTGAGTAATCACTGATGGACTATTTGATGTTTTCTAATTGGGAGTTATTCTAATGAATCTAATGTATGGCATATGAAAACCTGGAAAAAATGTTTTCAGTGAATGGTTCAGAAAATAAAAAGAGGGCATAATAGCACCAAATCACTTATATATCTGAGAAAAACCATTGCAGATCAATCCTTTCACACTCATACCATCTTTGGTGGGATAACCAATCGAGTGATTGCTGACAAGATTCTAGTTGCAACTTCATGATGATAATACATTGTGCTTTTTGATTATTTTCTATATGTGTAGATGTAGATATTTCATTGGCAGTACAATTTATATACAGTGAAATGCACAAATATTAAATGTGAAATTCATTGAGTTTTGATATGATTACAGCCATAGAATCCAGAATCTTATCAAGTTGTAGACGATTTCCAATACTCAATCCTTTGTGCCCCTTTTTGTGATAGTTCTTAGTGCAGTATTTAAAAATCTCTTTCTTTGCTGATATTGCAGTAGCAACCTATTTTAGGTGCTAGTAAACTGATCATTATACAAGCTGTCTAAATACGTGGAAATTATGTACGTGGCAGAAGCAGGTGGTTTCTGGTTTTATTACTGTTCAGTAACTTCTTATTGCCTCATGTCATTGGGAGATGGGGGATAGGGGAGCATATGAGACAACTTTCATTATTATGTTCCCTACCTTAATGAAGATTTTTGAATTCATATAGAGATATCTGACTTGTTCTGCTTCTTATTGTTCCTGGTTTTATTTATTTAAATTAATAGATAAATATGTACAACAGACTCTTAACTTTTGAGACTATCTGGAAAAAGATTATTAAAAGTTACACAAATCAAGTCCTGAGATATTCTTGTGACAAATCATAAGTGGTTTTTTAATTTCTTATAGTCTTTGGAAAAAGTGATAGTGATAGAAAATAATTATTTCAAGTAACAGATATTTGAAATTACCAGTAAACCCCAGAACATTCATGAAATCTTTTCAAGAAAAAAAGAGCAGACAAAAGAGCCAATATTTAATTTCTTGGAACATGTTATGCACTGAAAGCAGAATGCTAAATAAAAAATTAAAATAAAATGTCCTCCTATATTGCGAGTTTGAAGTTGGTATTTTTTAAAGTGTGAGATCTAGCGCACAAAATTATAGCTTAAATACTAACAATTGAAGTTTAGACTCCTTCTGGAATAGTGATCAGTCTCCAATAAAAGATAATTAAAGGCACTAGGTGTGAATCCCTAAGAGTTGCCTTTTATGTACCAAGTCACATGATGAAGTAAAAAGGAGAATAATTTTCAGAATATATCAATAGGAATTATTTAAGTTCTTATTTACATGTTATTTAAGAAGCAAAATACTTTCCCACTATGAGAATTCCTTTTATAGGGTCAGCTCTGTCTTCTGTTTTTCTCTCTCCATGTAATAATATAAAACTTCCTTGCAATGCAGGGGAATTGCAGGGGAGGTTTAGAGACAATTTTGCCGGTTGCCTGTTGCTGTGGTTTGAATGTATCTGCCAAAAGTTCATGTGTTGGAAACTTGAACCCCAGTGCAACAGTGTTGGAAGGTGGGGCCTAATAAGACGTAATTGGTCATTAGGGTGCAGCCCTTGTGAATGGATTAATGTTATTATCGGGAATGGGTAAGTTATTGTGAGAGTGAGTTGTTACAAAATGAATCTGGCCCCTGGTCCCTCTCTCTGTTTCACGTGCTTTCTTTCGCCTTCTGTCTTCTGCCATGGGATGACCCTCATCAGATGCTGGTGCCTTAACTCTTGGACTTCCAAGCCTCCAAAACTATGAGCCAAATAAATAAACTTCTGTGCTTCATAAATTACCTAGTCTATGGTTTTCTGTCACAGAAGCAGAAAAGGGACTAAGGCAACTACTTACCATTCATTTCCCTATTTTCTCTCTTCTCAAAACTCTCATCTTATAAAAATCATAAGATTTAAGTAGTGTTATGTAGGATTGATCCTCAGCCCAGCTTTAAGGATGGGTTCTGATTGTCCTGAACCAACTTAGTTCAGGATTGAAGATAAAATATGTCTAAGTCAACCAGCCCAACCAGCCCTCTGTATACCCAATTACAGAGATTGTATCAATGTTTTATAGTTGAGCTCAGGATTATTGTTTTATGGTCATGAGAATATGACCCTCCTTCTCCCACTGGATGGAAAACAAGGATGATTTCAACTCTATTTTCAGCTATTTTGCAACTATGATGTTAGCAAAGCTGAAGATGATGTGTTAAAGATAACACCAACACATGAATGAGGTCAGACCTGAGGAAATTTCTTTCTTTAGCAAGGCAAAATGAGTCTTCCATGGTCTGGCTCTTGAACTCTTTTTCAGCCCTATCTCAGGTATTCCCTACATTTGCTCTTTAACCCAAGCCAAATGATTCTGCAGAGAATTCCCAGATTATTTCCATTTTTATGCCCCCCATTCTTTCCTCCTACAAGTCTGTGTACCTAGTATCTTTTGTCTAATCATGTTCCTTGAATGTCTCACCATCATTTATTCTTTCAGACTCCACTCTAGGATGACTATCTCTGGAGTATTTCCTGGTATCTCTCAGCCTAGTTACATCCACTCAATATGATGTTCCTCCTTAGTGCTCCTGTGGCACTTTGGGAAAGCCTCTATATTGAACTGGAGTACCTTTAGAATAGGTATTTGTTATCACTGTGTCCAAAGAACCACTCCTTCTCCTCCAATGGCACTATAGCAGTATTTTAATATACTATGTCAGTGCTGTTCATTATAACTGAGAGATGTAGCTGCATTGTGATATTGTGCCCCATATAAGAAACTGACCACACACACACAAAAAAAAATCATGTTTCAAATAGCATCACATGCAAAAAAAAAAAAAATGTTACTAACCTGGGTTCACGATGTCACCTTCAGTTATGTGAAAATAAATCATGTGATTATTCAAAGTGTTAATCTGAGAACAGGAACACTTGGATTCTAATATTACCTGTCATATTTTTACCTTTGTCAAATCCCATGTTAAATGACTGTGTAAGACAAAGTATTTGGGAAAATAAACAGCACAATTTAAATAGAGTCATCACTGGGTTTAGTTCATGTATGGGCTAGAGAGCTTCCTTCTCACATCACCCTGTCCTAATTATAATCTTCCACTGGGGAACAGAACCCTCATAAATGACATGGATGGATCTATGGAAATCTGCCAACAATTTGGAGCAAATAGTTAAAGTGAATGCCTGACTGAGAGGACATCATTAATCTTATGCATGAAGTACTTTATTAGTGCCATTTTATTTGGGTAATTACTATTTATACATATAGTTGTGACCTGTGGCATCTTAGAATCTCCAATGGAGTTACCACAGGATTCTGTAAGCCAATGTATGATAATAATATCTATTATTATAGATACAATTCTATAATAAGACATGCTTTATTATTATTCTATAATAAAATAGTAAGAATGTCTATAAACATTCTTTGCTTGGCCTGCCCAGTGTTGTAAAGGTATTGTTGGTGGCGATATAAATTGCAGTTTAGTGCCAATTGTTTATACCTTGACCTTTTTGCACATTTGTGTTACTTCCTAATTTCATTTTTCTAAAATAAGAATAATATGGCTGCTACTTATCAGATATTGAAGTTTGTATTTGAAGAGCTGAGGTCTCTCTCTCTCTGTCTCTCTCTCTCTCTATATATATATATATATTTCATAGAATTTAGGTTTGTGCTTTATACAATATTTATTCCTTTCCAAATTTTTGAATAATAAATATATTTTCTGAATAATACATATATGTTGTTAAAACATCACAGTGTAATTTATCCTAAGAAATATTTACAGACTAGATGAAAATGATTATGAAGGCTCTCTCCTTATAGTTAAAAAATTTATAAAAATGATTTTGTCAAACTGAGCTTATCCAATCAAGCCAAGCCTGTGTGGCGAAAACACCAATTAATTTATCAATACCTGGCTGGATTTACTTCAGGGCAGAGCTCAGTGGGCCCAGGGAGAAGGGTTAGATCTTCCACTTTCATTCCCAGAGTCACATATCCAAATATGGCTTAAAAAAAGATTACTACAGTTTAATTTCTAATTAGTTACTGAAATTTATTTCTCCCACTCCAAATAAAAATCTCTACTTTAAAATCCCCAAGACATGAAAGAGGAAAAAGCTAGCCAATATGGCCGGCAGTCCTAAAACGTCTGCTTATGCTCTGTCCAGCGCATTTTGGCTTGCTTTCTTCTCAAAGCTGGTGACTCTGATAGGTAAGGAATGGACCAACAGAAGTAGAAGAGGGTATGGGAGGCCTCATTGTCTCTTCTGCTCTAAGTGTATACGTGTGTATGTGCGCGTGTATGTGTGTGTGTATTTGTGGGATGGAAGACGAGTAAGAATGAAGAGTATGTCGATATGCAAAACGGACACAATTAAGCCAAAAGTGTACCAAAATTCAGGCTCGCTCTCCTCCATGCCTATGTTTGTATCAACAGCCAAAGATGATTTGTCCTTTTCATAAAGTGCAGAATGATCTCTAAAGACTGTTATCCCAAAACAAGTTAAAACACTTTTTCTGAACAACTAGCAATTGGATGAACTTGTACAAGTGTGTCAGCAATTTGTTAGCTGATCAAAGAAGACAGTTCCTACTGTCAGCCCCCTCCCCAAACATGCTCTCCACCCTAATAATACATACACTCACACACAGATACACTCATAGATCAGATACTGGGCTTAAAGAAGAGGTTTTGTCCCATTTATAATCATAAAACAATTTTTAAAATAAAGTGCATCTCATGTAGGACCAGAAATGGTCTATGATGTTTCTTAGATGTATCATTATCAAATAACAGCAGATTGGTTAATTAAATATAATGCATGTTTATAGTACCAGATTTTTTTATAGACATGGAAATACATTCACTTTCTGTTACCATATGAACAAGAAAAGGTTATACAAGTATATGTTTAATGTGATTATTTATAAATTGTATATGTTAATATCTCTACATGCATAAAATACAGAAGTATCTATATATATCCACACATATCTATATATTCCTATAGATTACTTAAGATACTAATTGAATGGGCTCTAGAGTGCTTATTTTGCTTAATATTTTCTATTTTTTTCTACAATGAGCATAAACTATTTATAAAATAAACAAATATTTTCTGGTGTCTTTTGAAAACCTAGTGATTGATAAGGGTTCTTGGATACAGAAGGGATATTACTATGACAACCTGAAATAAGTTTACCCTGACTACAAAGGATCCAATATACATAGACAGTATAATGCCTGAGCTTTATTTAGGTGAGGCACTAATATATACATACTGACAAAGAACAAGTTTAATTAAAATGCTTATAATAAACTATAAACTGTCATAGAAGGATGCTCAAATATAAATCAATAGTTTATGTTATGCCAGAAGGCGAAGCTACTAGGACTTTTATAAGAAACCATATACATGAATATATCTTATTCTTTAATATTTACATTTTCTTATATGTCAAAATGGAGACTTGACAACCGTCTCTTTAAAGTGAATTTTACAAAACTAACAAGTTTTCTAAATTCTGTGTGTATGTATGTGTGTACCTGGATAATGAATTTGCACCTTTTAAAATTATTGAATATTTAAGAGTGCTTGTATTTTAGCAAAATTTGAGGTTGCATTTTATTCTTTCATATTTTATTCATTTTTATTCATATTAGTGATATTTTCACCAATTTTACTATATATAGCATTTGGTTATTCCATTACTAGAGTTTTTCTGCATTTTTGGAAACACCAACCGAAGGGTTCATGTTCTCTTGGAAGCCATTAGAGGTGAATTTCAGTTGTGTAGTGGAGACATCTGTAAGAATAAAGAATTATCCAGGGGGTTATTCAAGACAAAAACAAATTATGCATCAGTGCAGAGCTGGGTAAGCTATAAGCCCAAGGGGATTCAGAAAATTTTGCCTCGCCTGTGATGACAGTGGTTTGAGTAAGACAGTAATCACTGAGGCTATGAAACCTTAATGTTCCATGGCTGGCATACGGTTCTCCATGGAGCTGCTGTGCAGGCGACATATTGGATTTCTTGTCTGGTTTCAGTGCAGCTCCATGTGTTTTAGTGGGCATGCTGGAGGATGCTTTATGCTTTGTTAGAAAATCAACTCTGAGCTGTTGCTGCCTCTTTTATTTTATTCTACTTTTCCCCAGTGTGAGAAGCAGTAAATGATCAAAGATTTTTTTCCCATGTATAATTCATATGATTTTGATGGAAAGCACATTGTAATTGTCTGTAGCAGGAGAATATAGTTAAAAATATACATTTTAGAATAATACTAGAAATTGTGTTTATATAAGTGTGTTAAAGTTGGAAAGTTGGGACCATTAGGAAAAAATTCTGGAAACAGTTTTTAAATGACCTTAGTGGCTTGATCTTTAGCTATTCTTTGACACAGACTTCTAGAATATACTTTATCAAGATATCAGTAGATGCCCTATGTACCCTACTGAAAATGAAATCCTTGGAGCACTTGTGGTCTGCATTTATCAGTCACTCCCATCACGGATTTTAAGCTACTTCTGAAATACTGCTTTGCCTCCTTGGTTCAACAATTCGTTTAATTTAAGAAATATGAAAGTTATCTATATCCAGATGCAAATCATGCTTCTCAATTAATATTTTTTATTATCATTGTACTTTTATTTATATTTCTTTATTTCTGAGTATTTCTTTGGCAGTTAAATTTAGCTGTATATTTTTGTTCCCAGTTTCTTTATTAAATTTTTCTGATCAATAAATAAACTTCAAAGAGAAAAGACCCAGGGAGGTCTTATATAAAGGAAGAGATAGACAATGACAACAATCAGGACTCAATTTTTTCTTTTCTTTTTTTTTTTTTTGTATGAGAGGGTCTTGCTCTGTCACCGAGGCTAGAGTGCAGTGGTGTCATCACAGCTCACTGCCACCTCAAACTCCTGGGATCAGGCAATCTTCCTGCCTCAGTCTCCCAAGTAGCTGGGACTACAGAAGCACACAATAAAGCCTGGCTGAGGCCTCAGTTTTCACACACAGATACACACACATTTCTAAACTAAATGTACTTCAAAAACATTAAATTAAAAAGGTGACTGATCATAGGTCCTACTTCTGCCTCCCATTTGCACATATGATATTGTATGACAGGAAAACGTGAAAGCTGCTTGCAATGTACTTGTGAAGTTCAGATAAGGTAAAGGATGTGGTGATACTTTAAAAAATTTGAAGCACTTCTCTCCATGGAGGAAATTTGAAAGAGGACACTACATCAAGGATGCCTAAGTAATGAAGTTTATTTTTACTGAGAATAATTTTCCTTCATGTAACCTTGTTTATCTGTGGCTGTTAACTTCTGTAATCATAACCATTCTGTGTTGTTTTTTTTCTTGTCTTTCCCTCCTTGTTTAATTTCATTTTTCTTTTATTCAACGATGTTAAGATATTTGGACATGGTATTATTTCAGTTCCACTTGAACTTTAAGCATGTCTCTTAGAAGTTATTACTTGAATGAGTTTAACACAGGTTAGCACTGTTTGGTCTACTGTAGAAAACCAAAACTAAACCTAAACATCCAATTGGCACATAAGAAAATGCCTGTAAAGAACATTTTAAAAAGTAATTATGATTAATATGTTAGATTTCTTTTTTCCTAAGGCTTACTTTCTTCCTTTTGTCTTATGGGATTATAGCAATCCCTTTGATAAACAAAAAGATTTGTGGCCAGGTTTCAATACCTCATCCTTTAGTGTCTTGAAGGATTTGAATGTTAAACTGATTAAAATCCTAATGAATGAATATGCATATAAAATTTTATTTATCCATTGAGATTAAAATGGCAATTTTCATAACAAGAATGCACTTTGTTTCTATGAAATGTTTTCCCTAGAGAAGCTCGATGTCTTTGAAAAATAGAACCCACAAATTATCTTATTCATGTATACATTAATTAATGTATAAAAAATCTTTCCCCTGTCCTTCAAAGATACAAATCAAGGTGAGGTATGAAAGGCTTTTTACCTCTAAAGTAGTCCTTTAATGAAACAGTGAGCTCAGCCCAGAAAATTCGGAAAAGTCTTTGGTCCCTATTCCCTTTATGAAGCCAGTATGAGATTTCTGGTCAACTTAGAAAATGGAAATTTTGACCTTTAAATCCAAGAACCAGTAACCATTTTTAAAAATTCAAAAGCTAGAGCCAAATGTAAATAATTCTGTGATTTCACTGTTTAAGACTATATAGGATAAAGGCTAAGAGTTTGGGCTTCAGAATCTGACTATGTGAGTTTTTTTTTCTGGCTACACCCATGTGGTGAGAGTAGGTAAGCTACATGGCCTCTCTATACCCTGGAAAGGGGATCACAACAGCACCTTGTTTGTGGATTTGTTGTGAGGATTAAAAAAGGTAATGTATACACATACACACACACAAACCCACTTGTCAGTTAGCAAGTATTCAGTAACTGTTGACTATTTTTGTAATCATTTAATAACTATTGACAATAACAAATATGTCAACGATCTTTAAAAATATTTGGAAGGCGTAAACACTGTTGCAGAGTTGAATATAACATGATCTATAGCTAAAATCAGCTAGGATTCTTCTCTTCTTTGGAAAGGTGTATTGTATACAAAAGTTGTTTTTTAATGGTGCTTGTGGACGGTGGGATGGTGGAGGGTGGTGTAGGGGAATAGGGAGAACTTGAAACAAAGAAGAGGTAAAGATTAAAGAAGACTTGAGTTTCATGTACCATCTTTAAAGGCTTAATTTCATTATAAAGCAAAATATGAGAACACAGTTTAAAAATTTTTGACGCAGAATTTAATTAGATATTTGGAGCACAAATATCTATTTAATATATACCACTAGATGATGGGCTCACTAAAAGCCCAGACATCATTACTCTACAATATACTGTATATATGTAATGGAAGTCAACTTGTATCCGCTAAATCTTTTAAAATAAAAGATAAAGAAAAATACCAAAATTTTGTAGTATCACAGCTGTCCAGAGTTAAAAGTATAACTTTTGAATGCCTTAAAAATTTCTTGAAAACTTGATTTGTAGTTTTGAAACAAGATGAACTTTCATGGTGCGATGATTCTTTCCTATCACTAAATATGATATTAAGGCACACTCTTCATTTTAATAAATATGAACAAAATATGTTTTTTTCTTTTACAAATGTATTTTTTCTTCAATAAATTCAGTATGAGCTTAACTCATAAAATTGATTTGGAATGTGTGTGAATGTGTGTAATATACAACAAACAAATCTAGGAAAAAAAATCAATGCAGTGACTTCATCTGGAGAAGGAAAAATTTCTATATTATATAATGAAAATCCTTTTGTGTTATTTGATTTGCTGGATAAGATCTTTTGCATTTGGCAGAGGCATGTTCTTTCAGTGATTGCCACTATAAAAGACTGAATGCCAGTTAGTGTATGAACAAAAAAAATTGGACTTTGTTTGGAAAGATGCAGCCTGAAAATCTTACTAGTAGAAATGTGTATAAATTACTTAAAATCCACAAATAAAAATTTGTAACAGAGAAGTGAAGTAGTTACAGTGAATTTCAATATGAGATATGTAACATGTTTATTCTCACATTTTGAGACTTGCTATGGCTGCTAAATATAGTTAATGTTTTAAATTTCTATAGTTTTACATTTTAGAATACTATCTTCTGAAGATAATAATGTCTCAGGTTAGATAATTCCTTACAGTATTTCGTATTATTATTGTAGTCTAGTGTATTATATCTTGCTCTATACTATTATTTCTTATCCTTGACAATAAAATTTGTTTGCTGTTACTTTAATGATATTCAGATTTGCATAATATCAGTTAATCCCTAATCTAAGTCATGTATTATATTAGGTATTTTTACATTTTTTTTTCCTTATCCAGCCTCACAGCATTCTTTTGATGAAACAAAGGTTTCTGGAGAATGATTTTAGAAGCTTATTATTTGAGTGATTAAATGCATTTGAAAAAGTGCCATTGTAATTCTGCTTTTGTAGCACAGAAAGTTATATTTTCTCCTGTATTAAGTTTTTCTTTTTTCTTTTTTAAATTTCAGAATATTACAAGAGTACAAACGTTCTGGTTACATGAATTCCTTTTGTACAGTTTGAGTCAAAGTTGTAAGTGTGTCCATCACCCAGATAGCGTGCATTGTACCCATTAGGTGTGAATTTGCCCATGGTCTTCCCCCCACTTGCTTGATTTCGGTTGAGTTTTACTACCACATGTGCACATGAGTGTTGATCTATTAGTTCCAATTTAGTTGTGAGTACACGTGGTATTTTTCCATTCCTGTGATACTTAAAAGAATAGTCTCCAGTTCCATCCAGGTTGTTGCAAAAGGTATTAGTTCACCATTTTTATTTTATGGCTGAGTAATACACTACATTTTATTAATCCACTCATGAATTGATGGACACTTGGATTGATTCTGCATCTTTGCAATTGTGAATTGTGCTGCAATTAATATTTGAGTACAGGCATCTTTTTTTTTTTTTTTTTATAAAATGTCTTTTTTCCTTTGGGTGAATACTCAGTAATGGGATTGCTTGATCAAATGATAGGTCTACTTTTAGTTCTTTGAGCTATCTCCATACTACTTTCTATAGAGGTTGTACTAGTTTGCAATCTCACCAACGGTATAAGTGTTCCAGTCTCTGCATCCACGCCAGCATCTGTTGTTTTGGGACTTTTTGATAAAAGCCATTCTCACTGGAGTTAAGTGATATTTCACTGTGGTTTTGATTTGCATTTTCTTAGTGATTAGAGAATTGAACATTTTTTCATATGTTTATTGACCATTAGTCTATCTTCTTTTGAAAAGCTTCTGTTCATGTCTTTTACTCACTTTTTAATGGGGTTGTTTGATGTTTTCTTGCTGATTAACTTTAGTTCTTGGTAGATCCTGGTTATCAGCCCTTTATCAGCTGTATAGTATGCAAATATTTTTTTCCCATTTGGTAGGTTGTCTATTGATTGTTTCCTTGGCTGTGCAGAAGCTTTTTAATTTAACCAGGTTTCATTTATTGATTTTTGTTGTTGCTGTGATTGCCTTTGGGGTCTTTTTCATAAATTCTTTACCTAGACTAATATCTAGGCAAAAACTAAGAAGAGTTTTTCCAACCTCTTCTTCTAGAATTGTTAGAATTTCATGCCTTAGGTTTAAGTCCGTTATCCATTGTGAATTAATATTTGTGAGTGGTGAGAGGTACAGATTCTGTTTCAGTCTTCTACATGTGGCAATCCAATTTTCCCAGCCCCATTTATTGAATAGAAATTTTTTCCCCTAGTGTATGTTTTTGTCTGCTTTGTCAAAGATCAGATGGAAATATGAGGATGGTTTTATATCTTGGCTCTTTGTTTTGATTCATTGGTCTAGGTCTCTGTTCTTATAATATGCTGTTTTGGTTACTATAGTCTTGTAGTATAGCTTGAAGTCTGATAAAATGATGCATCCCTATTTGTTCATTTTGGTTAAGATTACATTGGCTATTTGGTCTTTTCTGGTTCTATATGAAGTATAGAATTATTTTTCTAGATCTGTACAAAAAGACATTGGCATTTTAATGGGAATTGCATTGAATCTGTAGATCACTTTGGGTAGGATAGACCCTTTAACAATGTTGATTCTGCTGATCAATCAATGAGCATGATGTATTTTTCTATTTATTTACACCTCTGCAGTTTCCTTCCTCAGTTTTCATATTTCTCCATGTAGAGATCTTTCACCTCCTTGGTTAAACATATTCCTAGGTATTTCATTTTCTTTTTTGCTACTATAAAAGGCATTGAGTCTTTGATTTGATTCTCAGCTTGACTGTTGTTGGTGTATAGGAATGCTACTGATTTGGGTACATTGATTTTGTAACCTGAGAATTTGCTGAATTATTTATCAATTTCAGGAGTACCTTGGCAGAATCTTTGAGGTTTTCTAGATATAAGATCATATCATAAGCATAGAGCAATAGTTTGATCTCTTCTTTCCCCATTTGTATACCCTTGATTTCCTTCTCTTGACTGATTGCTCTGGCTAGGATTTCCAACACTATGTTGAACAGAAGTGGTAACAGTGGACATCCTTGTCTGGTTCCAGTTCTAAGTGGGAATGCTTTCAGTTTTTCCCTGTTCAGTATGATGTTGGCTGTGGGTTTTTCATATATGGCTTTTATAATATTGAGGTATGTTCCATCTATGCCTATTTTGTTAAGAGTTCTTATCATAAAAGGGGTGCTGAATTTTGTCAAATGGTTTTTCTGCCTCTATTAAGATGATCATATGGTCTTTGCTTTTGCTTTTATTTATGTGTTGAATCACATTTATAGATTTGTGTATGTTGAACCATCCTTACATCTCTGGGATGAAATACACCTGATTGTAGTGGAGTATTTTTTTTTTTTTTTTGATGTGTGGCTGAATTTGGTTTGCTTGGATTTTATTGAGAATTTTTGCATCTGTATTTATAAGAGATATTGGTCTGTAGTTTTCTTTTTTGGTTGAGTCCTTTCCTGGCTTTGGTATCATTGTGATATTGGCTTCATAGAATGAATTGGGTTGATTCCTTCTGTCTTTATGTTATGCAATAATTTCTGGAATATAAGTACCAGTTGTTCTTTGTAGGTCTGGTAAAATTGGGTTGTGAAACCATCTGGTCTGGGATTTCTTTTTATTAGGAGATTTTTTTATTGCTGCCTCAATTTTGTTACTGAGTATCGGTCTGTTCAGGAGTTTTTTTTTTTTCCTGATTTAGTCTAGGGAGATTTTGTGTTTCCAAGAATTTGTCCATTTCATCAATGTTTTCAAGTTTCTGTGCATAGAGATTTTTATAGTATTCAGAAATGATATTTTGTATTTCCATGGTAATAGTTGTAACATCTTCTTTTTCATTTCTAATTGAGCTTATTAAGGTCCTTTTTTTTTCTGTTTCTGATTAATCTAGTGAGAGGCTTGTCAATTTTGCTTACCTTTTAAAAGAACCAACTTTTTGTTTCATTAATCTTCTGTATAATTCTTTTGTTACTGGTTTCATTTAGTTCTTCTGCTCTGACCTTAGTTATTTCTTTTCTTCTGCTGGGTTTGGGATTGGTTTGCTCTTCCTTTTCCAGTTGTTTGAGGTGATTTATTCAGTTGTTGATTTGTGATCTTTTTGTCTTTTGGATGTGTAGGCCTTAATGGCTGTGAATTTTCCTCTAAATGTCTGTTATTACTGAATCCCACAGATTTTAATTACTTGCGTCTCCTTTGTCATTTAGTTCATAGAACCTCTTGATTTCCATCTTAATTTCCTTCTTGACCCAATAATCATTTAATAGTAGCTTGTTTAATTGCCATGACTTTGTGTAGAATCGAATGTTTTTATTGGAATTGATTTCTAATTTTATTCTACTGTGGTCTGAGAAGATGCATGGTATTATTTCTATTTTGTGAAATTTGTTGAGGCATGTTTTGTGGCCTAAGATGTGATCCATTTTAGGGAATATTCCATGAGCTGATGGGAAGAATGTATATGCAATGGTTTTTGGGTAAAACATTCTGTAAATGTGTTTAAGGTCATTTGTTGTAGAGTTTCATTTAAGTCTATCATTTCTTTGCTCATTTTCTTCTTGGTGGATCTGCCTTGTTCTGTCAGCATGGTGTTGAAGTCCCCAACTATAATGATGCCACTGTTTATCTTTTTTAAGATCAAGTAGGGTTTGCCATATGAATCTGGATGCTCTTGTGTTAGGGGCATAAATATTTAGGATTGTTATGTTTTCTTGTTGAATTATTCTCTTTATCATTATATAATAACCATCTTTTTCTTTACTTTTGCTGATTTGAAGTCTATGTTATCTGATATAAGAATAGCTGTACCAACTTTCTTTTGGTTTCCATTTACATGGAATATTGTTTTCCATCCCTCATCTTGAGTCTGAATGAGCCCTTATGGGTTACATGTGTTTCCTGGAGACAGCAGATACTTGGCTTGTATTTTTATTTTAATCCATTTAGCCAGGCTGTGTCTCTTGAGTGGGGAGTTCAAGCCATTCATATTTATTGAAGAAGTTGATCAGTGGGGAAGATATATGTTCATCTTGTTGAATAGAACTTTATTGCTTTGTTTTACCACTTGATCTATTGTGGTACTTGGGCTCTCAGCTTTAGCCTTTGGGTGATTTTACACGGATGGGTGATTATTGTGTTGATCTGTGTATTAATATAATGGAGTTCTGAGTACTTTCTGCAGTGCAGGTCTGGTCTTGACAAGAACATATGGAAAACTTCATGAATTTTCATGTCATCCTTGTGCAGGGGCCATGCTATTCTTCTCTGTATTATTCTAATTTTAGTATATGTGCTACCAACATGAGCACTTTACTAAGGTTTTCAAAGGACCATAGTATGAATAGTGAGACAAGTTTACTCCAGTAGGAATTAAGATAGCAGCATGTATTTCTGCTATTAGCTTGGCATTATATTAAATTCATAGTGTTGATATAGCTGTATTTATACTAAATACAGAAATCAATTCCTTATGTGTGATTGGGCCCAGGATTAACCCTTTTGACCTAGTTTCCCATTCCTTTCCCTTCCATTCATCCTTAACTTCTCTCTCTGTTTCTCTTTGTCTCTCTCTCTCTCTCATCTCTCTCTCAGCTCTCTCATCCCTCTCTCCCTCTCTCCATGAAGTACTCTAGAATAATTAGGAGATTAGGATCTGAAATGTGTGATTGTGACAGTATAAGTAGATCTCTTGGGACTCCTTTTGTCATGAATCCCCAAATTGATCCCACAGATTTGAAGTGAGTATTTTCAGGATATTTGAAATTTCATTGTGGGGTATTGGCTTTTTCTCAGCTGTCTGACCTTAAGCACATCTAAAAAGCAGTTCCCTGGAGCTCCAGAAGCCCCTGACTTAATGAAAAATATAGTTAAAATTAGTACAGTTCTCTCTGCAGCTGCCTTATGTTGTAGAGAGTAAAATAGGGAAAAATACAAAGTATTCAGGTCAAATATTGAAATATGAAGACATGACTTTATTTTAATAAGTAACAGTGTATTAATCCAAACCATTAAGAAGTCTTACAAAGGTGTCTGATTCATAATCAGGGTAATAACTACTGAGAAAATCTAAAAACTTATTTTCACATATGAGTTATGTCAATCCTAGTATACAACTGGTAGAACTGGAACACTGACAGCTGCGTCCAACATAAGAGATATTTTAAGGATTCATGTACTCTAAGTCCACTTCTAATCTTAAAATGTTTCTAAGACTATGAAATACCTTTAAATAAAACCTTAAAGTTACCTTTTAAGTAAAATCTAAGTGAAGAATGCTTTAAGAATTCAATAAAATCAATTAATTGATGAACTGTTGATATATAAAGCAACAGAAAATAAAAGATACGGTTTGTGAGAATTCTTCAATGTGTTTATACTGCCACATCAGTGATAAATGTGTACTTGCCTCTAAACATTAAGATTTAAAACTCACCGTATGTTTCTTGTCCTCATGAAAGGAGGTTAATAGTTTTCTAACCTCAGATATAGATGTAGACCCAAAATATTAAATGAGATTATTAGATCATGGTTGAAATTCAAATCCTTCTGGTGTTTATTTATAATTTATCTGTAATGGGAAAATGGAGAAGGTGAAGGACTACAACATAGATGGAGAGCCTATTGCTTTTAGAGATGTCATTTTATTTAATAACCAAAATAAACTTATAAGGTCAGTGGTGTTATTCAACTTTTATTGAGGAGGAAATTGAGACTCAGACATTAATTAATTTGCCTGAGCAATATGAGTGGTGAGGGACTGCCAGCGATGAGATTTAAAATGGAGTGTTTATGACTCCAAAGTCAAGGACCCTTTCTTATTCTGCAGACTCCTTAGGGAGTCTAAAATTCTAGACTGTGTCCATTCTTCAGCACAAACAGTTCAGTGCTATATTCATTTTTAATATGCCAATTCTTAGTTAAGCAAGCAATAGCTACATTCCTTATTGCTTCTTTTTATTTAATGTCCTTATCTTCTTACCAAAGACTATGGAAAGAGCACAGATAGTGTTGCTGAGATCTTGTAAATGTGTAAAAAATCTGAAAACTAAGTCCCCTTGTTGTGGTGATGGTTGTAGTAGCATGTGTGTAACCACATTACAAACACAGAGACAAATTCCAATAGACCCTGCTGATAGTCTAATTACCTCCAGTGGTTCCTATCTTTTACAAAGTAATTTACTAGACAGGAAAATGCAATTGTCTCCTAATATATTAAAATTGAAAAAGAGATATTTAGACTATAAGATAATTTAGGTTTCTTCTTTTTTTTATTATTTTTTTTTATTTTTGAGCAGTATGAACATTGTAACAATTTTGATTGTTCCTGTCCATGACCATGTTGTTTTTGTAATTTGTGATTTCTTTCATCACTGTTTTGGAGTTCTCCTTGTAAAGATCTTTCACCTCCTTGGTTAAATGTATTCCTAGGTATTTTATTTTCTTTACAGATATTGTAAATAGTATTGAGATCTTGATTTGACTATCAGTTTGACTGTTATTAGTATATAGAAATGCTACTGATTTGTGTACATTGCTTTTGTAACCTGAGAGTTTGCTGAATTTGCTTATCAATTCTAGGAGACTTTTGGTGGAGTTTTTGGGGTTTTCTAGATACAAGATTATATTGTCAGCAAACAAGGATAATTTGACCACCTCTTTCCTGATTTGTATGCCCTTTATCTCTTTTCTTGCCTAATTACTCTTGCTATGACTTCCAGTATTATGTTGAATGGAAGTGGTGACAGTGGGTATCCTTGTCTTGTTCAGTTTTTAGGGGGAATGCTTTCAACTTTTTTCCATTCAGTATGATGTTGGCTGTGGGTTTGTCATATATAGCTTTTATCATTTTGAGTTATGTTCCTTCTATGTCTAGTTTGTTAAAGGTTTGATCATGAATGGGTGCTGGATGTTATTGAATGCTTTTTCTGCATCTATTGAAATGATCATATGGTCTTTGTTATTACTTTTCTTTATGTGGTAAATCACATTTATTGATTTGTATATGTTGAACAAACGTTGCATCCCTGGGATGAAATCCACTTGACCATGGTGGATTATCTTTTCAATGTGCTGTTGAATTTGGTTTGCTAGCATTTTTTGAGGATTTTTGCATCTATGTTCATTAGGGATATTGATCTGTGGTTTTCCTGTTTTTGTTGTGTCTTTTCCTGACTTTGGTATCAAGGTGACACTGGCTTCATAGAATGAGTTAGAGAGGCTTCTCTCTTTCTCAATGATATGAAAGAGTTTCATTAGAATGGGTGCCAATTCTTTTTTGTAGGTGTGGTAGAATTTGGCTGTTAATAGGTCTGGGCCAGGACTTTTTTTTTTTTTGGTGGGGGGAGGGAGTTTTATTTATTTTTTAATTACTGTTTCAATCTCTCATTGTTAGTCTGTTAAGGATTTCTGTTTCTTTCTGATTCAGGCTTGGGGGATAGTATGGTTTTAAGAATTTATCCATTTCCTCTGGGTTTTTTAGTTTGTGTATATAGCAGTTTTCATAATATTCATGGATGATATTTTGTGTTTCTGTGGTATCAGTCCTAATGTCTCCTTTTTCATTTCTGATTGAGCTTATTTGAGTCCTTTCTCTTCTAGTTAATTTAACTAGTGGTCTATCAATTTTGTATATCTTTTTAAGAAACCAATGTTTTTGTTTCATTGATCCTTTGTATTGCTTTCTTAGTTTCCATTTCATTTAGTTCTGCTTTGAGCTTTGTTATTTCTTTCCTTTTGCTAGCTTTGGTTTTAGTTTGTTCTTTTGTTCCTTGTGGTGTGACGTTAGGTTGTTATTATGTGTTTTTTTCTGTCTTTTTAATGTAAGCATTTAAGATTACAAAGTTTTAACTTTCCCCTTAGCACTGCTTTTTATATATCCCATAGATTTTTGGAGGCTTGTGTCACCTTTGTCATTCAATTTAAAAATTTTTCTTATTTCGATCTTGATTTCATCAGTAACCCAAAGATTGTTCAGTAGCAGGTTGTTAATTTCCATATATTTTTGTAGTTTTGAGAGTTCCTCTTAGAATTGAGTTTTATTAGTTTTATTTTATTTCACTGTGATTTGATAAGAAGGTACATGGTATGATTTCAGTTTTTCTGAATTTGCTGAGATTTGTTTTGTGGCCTTTCATATGCTCTATCTTGGAGAAGAATGCCTTATGTGCTTTTAAGAAGAATGAACATTCTGCAGTTTATGTGTAGAATGTTCTATAAAAGTCTGTTATGTTCATTTGTTCTAGAGTCTCATTTACGTCTAGTGTTTCTTTGTTGATATTCTGCCTCAATGATCTGTCTAGTTCACTCAGTAGAGTGTTTAAGTTCCTGGATTGCATGATATTGCTATTTATTTCTTTCCTTAGATCTAGTAGAACTTGCGTTAGGAACCTGGAAGCTCCTGTGTTAGGTGCATATATATTTAGCATTGTTATATCTTCTTGTCAAATTGATCCCTTTATCATTATATAATGACCATCTTTGTTTGTTTTTACTGTTGTTGATTTATAGTCCATTTTACCTGATATTAGAATAGCTACTCCTGCTTGCTTTTGGTAACAATTTGCATAGAATATTTGTTTCTACCCCTTTACTTTGAGTGTATGAGAATTTTTGTGAGTTCAGTGTTTTCTTGGAGACAGCATATACTTGGGTTGTGTTCTTTAATCATGCAGCTGATTTACATCTTTTAAGGGGTCTTTAGGACCATTCACATTCAATGTTAGTATTGATATTTGAGATACTGTTCTGGTCATCATTTTGGTTGTTACATAGTTGCTTTGTTTTATAAGAGCTGTGATTTTTACCTTTTTGGTGTTTTTACATTGGTGGATATTGTTCTGTCTCATGTATAGTACACTATTTAAGCCTTTGTCTAGTACTGACAAATTCCCTTCATGTTTTCTTTTTGGGACTTTATTTCTCCTTCACTTACGAAACTTAGTTTTGCAGGATACAAAATTCTTGTCTGTCAGTTATTCTCTTTAAGGAGACTAAGGAAATTACTTGATGTTTTTACCTTATGGCTCATAGGAGTTCTTCCTTCGTTTTGACTTTGGCCAGTCTGATGACTATGTCTTGGTGGTTACCTTTTTGCAATAAGTCTCCCAGATGTTTGTTGAGCTTCTTGTATCTGGGTGTGCAAATCTCTAGCAAGACCAGGGAAGTTTTCCTCAAATATTCCCTTAAATAGGTTTTCCAAGCCTTTTGATTTTTCTTCTTCACCCTCAGGGATGCACATAATTCTTATATTTGGCCATTTTACATAATACTATATTTCTTGTACACTTTATTAATTCTTCTTAATTCTTTGTTCTTTGTTTTAGACTGTCTGGATTAATTTGAAAGAGTTGCCTTCAAGTTCTGAAATTCTTTCTTCTGTTTGGTCTAATATATTTTTACAACTTTACACTGTTTTATATTTCTCTAAATTTATTTTTCATTTCTAGAAGTTCTGTTTGTCTTTTTTTTTAACATATCTCTTTAGTAATTTTTTTTTCATTTCCTGAATAATTCTTATGATTTCTTTGAGTTGGGTTTCATTTTCTCTAGATTTCATTGAGCATCCTTACATTCCATATTTGGAATTTATTACCCATCATTTCAATATTTTCATGTGGGTTGGGATCCATTGCTAAAGAGCTGGTGTGCCCCTTT